>QVRM01002755.1:300000-345000 GCA_003439945.1 Dermanyssus gallinae
GAGTATTGCAAGATTGTATTGTCCCGCAATTATGCGTACGGCGTTCTTTTACTGACTACCGACGTCGCGGAAGATCCTTAAGATTTTGGGCCACATCAGTGCTGAATAGGATAAACCTTCTAGTGTTCATTAGAAGGCTCCCCGTTTAGCGGAAACACTCTGTGACACGGTAACCTACTTGGGCTTCTGGTTAGTCGGTGTTGTAAACTCGCCAACCTTTGACAGTACAGTAGGGAAATATACTATTGGTGTATTCGCAACCGGCATTTCTTGGGAGGGTATCACCAACTTAAATCATGTAAACGGCAGGAGTAGGACCTACATCCTAAACGCGACATGAAGAGCGATGGGGAGGACGGCGAGTAATAATATTAATAACATACATTTTGATTCTAAACATATATATTTAACGGGGCAGCGGCAGAAAGAGAGGCGCGTATAACTTGCTAGCGAACATTTTGATCACCCGATTCCCTTATTGGTCGGGTACCGAGACACTCTGACATGAGTGACATTGCTCCAGAGCTCAGAAATCGACGCCAATGGCATGCTAAATTCCTCTTAAGGAAATGGAGCGAGAACGGACGTAAGGGTAAGGTAATTCTCTGTACAGTGTGTTTGTGGACTTTCATGCTCCGTTCGACTCGGAATAAAGAGCACCTAAATAAGCAAGCCGAGATTGGGTTCCGAGAGCGTGTTCGAAAACTCGTGAAGGACATACTGCAAGCCAATCAAATGAAAGCAGAGCACCCACGTACAGAACAGGCTACCGGATTCGCGCGTGGCGATAACCTCAGCCCTCTGCTGCTTGCTCCGACATCCATACGCAAAGATGATCAAGTACTCTACAGCGGCAGCAGGTTCCACCTCTAGGAGATGCTAGTCATATTGGCAGCTTATGTCAGGGAAGTCGGCCCAGAGATCAATGCGGGAAAGGAGAAAGCCATGAAATTCAGATACGTAGGCCGGCTAGCAAGGAGTGACTCAGACTATACGGGTAGGAGCTAAAAATTGTAAATAGGTTCACATACTTGGGCATCACACTAGCTCTTTCGGTTAAAACCCTTGCAACGCACATTTAGAAAAAAATACACGGAAAACAATGGGTGCGTCAACGGCACTTAAAAGCTCAAGCTTACGCAAGACAGCGCTAGCTTTTTTCGGTATGGGAATAGCACTTATTGCTGCATATAGCATTCAGCTCTTAGGCGAAGTTAAGTGTCTCGCGTAGGCGAAACTAAGTGTCTTGCATTTAGCCGTACCTGCCTGCGCCAAACCTGCCTTTCTAAAACATGTAGTGAGATGACAAAACTACCGCATATGATCGTCTTGTCTATTTGCTAGCCAATACCTGCCGAGTTCGCACTCCCAGATAACACCGTCGTAGACAGGACGTCGAATAGGCATATTGTGAGTGGTACCTTTCGCAGTCCATGGATTTTTGCCCTATTCTCTGTCGGACTGAGGAATTCCATGAGCCAAGTGAGGCAAGATATAATCGTAGTGAGTGCCACGCAGTTACCTTACTAGCACGTCTGGCACGGATATCTTAAAATGTTTATATTGTATTGTGTGCTTGCACTTATCCCATCCTAAAATAATAACATAGTAGAAATAAACTTAGTATATATATATATACTTTTTTTTGTCAAGCGGCAAACTGGCAAGGTCAGAGTAACAGTCATCAGATCTTGCAGATCAACGAGTCTATATAGATAAACGCATGGTGGACTGCAACCCAAGCCGGTCCTCGGCCCGAGGTACTTATGCTGTCTATCTGTCAGTCAGTTAATCCAATTAGGCAGCACGGTCGGTTCTGCCATGTTCGCGGTCACCGGATCAACCGTACAGCATATCAGCGTCGTATTGTACGTGTCAGATTGTTCGTATATCGGCGGCTTCAGCGGTCAGAGTTATCGTAGCTGGCTATGGCTGCCATCGTAACGCGTCCCGTAGTGGTTATATGTAGACTAGTACTAGTTGTGGTCAGCGCAGCAGTATGCTTGTGCTTGCAGCACAAGCACATCGACGGCTTGCAGTATGCAAACGCAATGGAAGTAGTGCAACCTCTGGCAAAAAGCGTGCACAATGGTTGGAACCCCAGGGTAGCAACTAAATTATATGTATATATATATATATATATATATATATATTTATATTGTGTAGCCCCAGAGACTGTGTAGCCGAGGACGCAGCAAAGAAAACCAATATATATATATTGTTTTTTTTTCTTTGCTGCGTCCTCGGCTACACAATCCCTAGTAACGCAAGTCTCGCTGCTGTTGGTGGGTAAACGCGGTTTATATTCATAGTATGTGTGCTATACCGCCGCTGCTCTTTACTGTTGCTGTGTCTAATCGTGCACACGACGTAGTCTGCATTGTGGTTTAAAATAGGTATAGAACGAGGTGAACTCGGAAATGAAATATGGAGATTTTCCGCGTCCCACAATCTGGATAGGCCTTTGGTTTTTGCAGGCCAAATTCGAAAACTTGTTTCTAAATTACTTCTATAGATGACCTTAGTAAAGTCCGAGCTGGTTGGGTCGATGACTCCTCGGCTAAGGCCGGTTCTTTAAGATTTATCTTCTCTGGTGGAGTTTCAGCCGACTGCCAAATCTCCGAGTCTGGTGGCTAGCGGACAGAAATACATTGAGCATCGGATGATTTCTATGTCCTTGGCATTCTTGTCTTAAAGCAGGACGGCTCAGACTTCTCTGTCGCTTGAAATACTGGCGTTTACTGGTCGCGTTTCTTTGTAGTTAGTTTTTAACAAGCTTTGCTTTGACGTCACCAATACTTCCGCTTTGAGGTGTTTTATGCTCTTGTAGCTGCTCGCGCGTTTTGTTCTACTTTGTGAGCTGTTATTTTACCTCGATGGGTTTTTCAAGCTCGCTTGTCTTCTTAAGTCAATTGATTTTTCTCTGTCAGCTTGGTCTGGACGTTTTCTTTTCTCTTCTCCGAGTTGTCTTTGCTACGGTTTGTTGTTTTTTTGTTATCCAGCCCGGTTTTGAGCTTATGTAAAACCTATTCCGTTAAATTATAGGCAATTTTCTCTTTTATGCATTTATTGCATTCTTTCCGGCTTGCGGCTGGGATCTACTTTGTCTTGAAATGATTCCAACCATTTTTCCGATACTTCATTGCCGTTTCTTTTACAAGTGCTCGATCCGCGTTGTATAGCTTATTGAACTCATTTTGCCTCCTCAGTTGCTTCAGCGTCATCCTGCGTTTTTCGCAGTTTACTCTCTTCGTGCATGCGTTTATTAGTTATGAAGTACTTCCGTTCTACATCCTTATCTGATTTTGTTCCCTTCGGCTCGTGAAGTCGGGTACCAAGCTTAGTTTTGTCGGTAGCTCAGACAGGAGGTTACCTTAAACGAGCCGGCTTTGACTTCAAAAGGCAACATTTTCAATTTAACGCGCGTCCTAGCCCACTAGCAGGGCCGTCAACTCACTATTTTACTTCTTAGTGAAGCAAGCTATCTAAGGCCCTCGTTTCTCTGTCTACAGAGAGCACTTTCGTTCGTGCAGAAGCCTGTGTTTGTTTTAACGTCCGTTGAAATTCGAATGCAGTGTTCGATTTAGCAACTGAAAACTTGCCACTATTGTTTTTCACTGAATATCATCCGTTTCACTCACACAACACTGCATCTAATGAATAAATAGGTCAAGGAAAACTGGTTAGTCCGTTTTCAGTCATTTTTCAGTTTTTTCCACGTTTGATCTAGGTTTTGCGGAACTTTTCCGGGAGCGCTACGGAACACGTCCCATTCTATTGATGCCTCCACATACCTTACTACTAATGTACTAATATACGCAAGTACGTTTTAGAGTTTAAATAGAGTAATATCTATTTTCCTGCTTTATACATTTATTTTCATATCATATAAACGAATTTGTAAAATGTCTTACACGTGCAACGTGTCCGTGTATATAAACGAAGTTCTTCCAGCTAGAGCCAGGTCGTAGTCCATCGTGATATAGTAATAGGTTTCAGCACAGGTTCGCATTATTCTTCGGGTGTTAATAAATAAATAAAATTATTCTTTCTGCACTGATTACAATCGTTTCAGGTCTGTTTTTGTGTAACCTACATAACACCTTGAAGTTTAGGCAGACAACATGAATCGGCCATTAGGTTGCTTTTTGAGCAGTAATCTATTAAAACGTACAAATGACTACTTACGGCGAAACTCTATAACTTCGATTCTACTAACGGAATTCCTGATGGCCCCTCAGAGCAGCTAGATTTGAAACACTGCCGTTTCTAGACCTTAATATTAAGGTCAGCGAGTAGGGGCGCGTATATGTCGCTGGGTGGTTGTTATACAAATTCTAATTACTTTGATGAATTGTCGTACAAATTATAATTACGTTGATTTACTAGCGTTCATGTCCAGCCAGCAGCCTTGACACCAAACTAACGATTAAGTGTCCCCAACTTTCTGTACGCAATGTCAATAGCGTTTACTTAAAGGCACCCACTTACTTTGAAATATGATGGAGCAATTGGGGTGTCGAGCATATATACGATTAAAAACAAGTTATACCTTTATATATAAATTATTTAATAATTAACACAGTAAAGGCAACTTATGAAGTTATCCTGCGGTGTGCCGTTTTAACGGTAAACCGAAGAGCATCGTTAAATTTCTCTAACAGCTTCCAGAGTGCTCGACAGCATATCCCTCTGATACATAACACATGTTTACTCGTTCACCAAAAGAAGATAGTACACGCTCCACTCTAGATTGAAGGAGATATAGCGCGTAAGGCCGGAATACTTTGGTAGAAACACGTATTGTATTTATAGACACGGGACACTAAAGCGCTGTAATGTGTGTCTCCACCATTTTTATTCTCCTTAGTGCTGTAATAATATGCAGATCTTTGTCTATTGATTGAGGTTAGTATTTGCCGTTTCTCGTGTGCATGTCGTATGCCCAATGCAGTGTCCCCTCTCAAGACAAATTAAAAATTTCCGGACTGACTAATTCTGCACCATCGTTCTAGACGTATTTCACTCAGCACTTTAATCGCTCTTTACAAGGGAAAGGGATCTCGTCACGCTGCTGGAATCTATTGACCAATCAGCTTAACTCCATTTCTCGCCAAGGCATTTGAACGATATGTTTTGATGCAGTCGACTCTATTAATTTAGTCTTGCCAAAACAACTTGGTTTTTACGAAGAGGATCTGCCGAGACCGGTATTGCTTTTATCTATTGACTATCCTCGAGTCTTCTGTTCAGAGTAACGGATGTCTCGCAATTGCTGCCTATATTAGCAATGCTTGCAACTGTGTCGATTTTGACGCTTAAATTTTGATCCTTTGTTTTTTAGGTTTAGATAATTGTGGGTGATCTTGGTTTAGGTCGTATCTTCAGGACCTAGTAATTACTGTAATGGGCCAATCGGCCTCATCGGGACATTTTTGATGCACCTTGGTATGGCTCGGGGATCTGTGATGGGATTTTTCGTTTTATACTATCTATCGATTTTGCGCTACGGAGCATAGATTCTCTCTTAGATGTGCGCTATCCTATGCTGACGACCGCGCTCTACTTTTTGCCTTTCACTACAAATAATCTGCCGGCCTGTTTTGATATAGCGAACAAAGCTTCCGCAGTCTTCTGTGATAAAGATGATGCATTTTTCTTTTGATGCAACGAATACACGATCACTGATCTAAAGTAAAGTTTTCGGGCTGACCGACCCTCATCCAAGATTTAACGTCCACGGGACTGCTTTTCGCATTGCTTCATAGACGGACCCCCATAAATACAAATGTGTAACGGTGGGGCTCGAACCCGCGCACGTATGTGTCTCCTCCGATTGCGGACGCAAACGGTTGCACCACGCCATCGGGCTCGACACGATCTCTGATCTAGCCCCTATAAAACTTCCTCGGTACAGAGGGTGTATACTTTTGAGTGTAATTGCAAATGCTTATAACTAAAGCTATATGTTTAGCTTATGCATTAAATGCTTAGGGGTCTCGAAGACCGTAAAACCAACGCGTCATCTACCGCAAAATGATATAGGCTGCATGTATATATGCAGGCTAGATGACCACTTTACCTTAAATATTCATAGCTTTAAGTTTTTTCTTCATGTGCGATCAGTGGAACTGGTTTTGCGTAGTGATTACTCTCTGTGAAGTTTTGCTTTGCATTGTTTTATTATTTTGAATTCTGCTAAACCAACAAAAAACATGAGGTTTTCTCAGTCTAGAAAACAATATTTGGATGGAGGTTTAATACGGCTTTGAATGTTGTATGTTGTAGGTGGTGTGGGGTCGTGTTTATATACGTTCTATTTTCTAATAGTTTGTGGCTCTTCTTCTACCAATCGTTCACATTTATGTGCATATGCCAGAAATGCAAATTCTGGTACTTTCTCGCGAAAGAAAACTTACAATTAACGTTAGTTTAACGTTGAGGATAATTCTTTAGATAACTCCACTTATCTTCAAACCCAATTTAGGATAAACGGCTAGTGTACAAATAATAGAAGCACAATGACTAATGTTTTGACACCATTAAGCTTACATTACCCGTAAACTGAACAAAGATAGTTTTTAAAATATTCCATCCAGTAGCTGTATTCTTATTTCATTTAAGGGATATAACATATTCATTCCGAAAACGCATTTATACACGCATTCATAGCGGGGAGGCACTATTCACTGCAAGTCCCATAGCTAAACTCAACAAATAGTTTTATTCCGACATGGCTGCCAACCCCATCATGATTCAATAAATAGTAAATGGATCCAAGCATGCACCTGCTCTATTGTCACACACACATATATATATATATATATATATATATATATATATATATATATATATATATATCAAACGTTCTTGCTTAACTCTATCTATCGTGTCCTTCGAATCGTTTTTTAATAACTGGCTGAACGGAGCTATTCAACAGAAATTTCATAGAACGCGTGAATGCTGTGAGTGAGCGTTCAGAGAGCTCTTAGTAGCTGAGAGATCAGGCATGAAGCAGTGAAGGATATGGTGGTGGAAGCACTGGATAATAGACGATGCTATGGTATATATATTGGAAACTGTATATGATAAATAAAAGCGCGTTTTGAATAGACCAGGTTGTATCTTGCATGGAAAACGCCGACGTTCATAATGCCATATAGGTCGCACGTTGCACCACGGCGTTTTGTACGCTCTACCGTTTTGTGTGTAGGTTCGTTTTAACAAGACAGACACTTACAAGTCGGAACTAAACCCTTAACGCCACTAAACTCAGCTGGCTATCGCTGCAAGTCTGTCTATTAAACGGGTCGACTAATTTTGCCTTCAACTCCTTCAGCGTCATTTGTACTGGATCTCATGTACTACTAACACGATATCCGGTAGCATCAAAAGTGGCTTTTTGAACGACACTAAGGAAACATCTCTTAGTCGTTGGCTAACCAATTAGTTCTAATATGAAGTTAGGTAGATAACATCAAAGTTCGTTTCCTGCTTCTTTGTTCTAACACATGTTGGCAAAACGTATTGCTGGTAGAAGAGTGTGCCAAATATTCCATTTGCCGTCCAAACCGACAGTTTTGTCAAGGAACAGAAAAACACTAAGTTACGTACGCATGACGATAGTGGGATTTCCACCGACGTTGCCGATCTGTTGCCCAATAAGGGCCTCGGCCTCTCTCTACCCTCGACTCTACCCTTGATTCGGGATCTCTTTACCAATACTTACGTGGAAGTTAACCTCGCTGGATGGAGCTTATGGCTCGTTGTGTGTTGTGCAAAAAGCCCATAAAGAAAAACACAGAAATGTCGAGCACTAGCATTTAGTGAAGTGCGTCTGGTTTTAGGCTTGTCATGCCATTAACCAAGCGGACGACTCTCTGATCTTTTATGGACTCCGTATACACATATACATATATATATATATATATATATATAGATTGATAGCCTCTTAATGCATACGTACCGGACTGCACGATGGCACGGTGGAAGAGTCCGCGACTGCGTGGCGAAACAACGTGAAGAAGTGTACACACGGCGCCCGACCCCTGGCCTTGCAGGGTCACCCGGTCTGGTTGACCTCCGAAAACAGCTGTACACATCCACGCATAGAAACACAAAAAATGACCAGCATTAGAGAGCACATCTGTCTCCCACCATCCTCCCGACCACTATTCTAGATATAGCAGCGACAAACGGACCCCGATGCACTATTTCCTTGTATTGCGTTGTCACGGATGACGAACTAAATGAGTAAATGTATGGTAGACACGCCTTGTTTGATAAACTAAATACGTGCTGACCACTTGGCGCACGATCATTCAAGTAAATATGCCGCAAGAAATATGCCGTTTCTGCTTTATCCTAAAGTATTTTGCAACTAAACAAGATGACGTGTGCCAACGTGTGCATACCACTTAAGTGCCGTTGCAGGAGAGTTTAGCATCAGTAAGTAATTACTTTAGGACCAGGTTAAGGTTAAGGAGACATATACAAAAAAAGGCTATACAAAAAATACCGCTTGCACTATGTCGATTTGAAGAAGTCAACATGTTTTGGCATTAAGTACAAGCAGTCTATTGGACATTTAACTAGCAATTACAAATAGGCATTCGAAATCGCATCGAAGACGCAGGACGTTTTCGGCCAAAATCAACGCGAGCACGCAAGAACCGTGAAAATTCACACAAGATAAGCGTAAATGTAGTGCGTTGCTCTCTGCGCTGCGCAAAAATGTGGACGCTGTCCACTGTGGCAATTCCCTTCTGTTTGTCTCGTTTACAAAAATACTGATTATGGTCAAATTTCAATACAATAGGTCTAGTTTAATAGTCTAATTTCGTTCTTCATCGAGCTATGAATGAGTGTGCATGCTATGTCATCTGACTTGCTTATAACAGTTCGGCCGGTTTACGTTTCGATTGCAAGACAGTATAACGTTACTTAGCCAGTTCTAGATGATCCAGATTTTTTTGTAGGTATCAAATATAGGTGCAATTTTCAATCTGAATAGCCATTGTGAGGGAAGCAAAACATTTTCAAACAATATGCAGTTCGCCAGCATTAGCTCGCTGCGTAACCATGCATGTTAGACTAGCATCGGGTACCATAGTGTGCACATTGAAACGCTACGGTGCGCTAGATCTGCGGTATATAAATATATATATATATATATATATATATATATATATATATATATATATATAACACGGTTGCTCAACGTGGTGCACCTCATATAGTAAACTTAGACAGACGCATAACAAAGCGCGTTTTGCAACCGCCGCATGCAGGCAAAGCGCGCTTCATGAAACACTTCCGGGCGAATACAGAGCGCGCGAGCTGCCCAATCCCCGTGAGAGGTGTGGTCGCTGACTGACCATATATATATATATATATATATACATACATTATTCTAACCTTCTCCATCACAATTTCTGGTCGGCCAACCATACTCCCTGACAGGGATGGAGTTCCTCCATTGCGCCACAGTTGAATTGCTGCCCAATGTGTTTGCTTTCCAACTTAAAATATTTGGCTCTATGTGGTTAAAACAGACTTTGTCTATCACTCCCGGCTAGCCAAGCTCAAAACTGAGCACAGAACGCATTCTGATAATATGTGCAACGGTAAACAATACAGGATATTAATAGGTTATTTTTTTAAATAAAATTGTTATTAGTTCTCTTCAAAATACTTTTTCGGCCACTTTCTTTCGGCCACTCTGCGAAACATTTTTTTCTGCGAAACGCGTCTGTCAAAATCGAGTTAAGTTGCTCCTGGTTTTTCTTTGCCCCTTAATAATCTAGAAACGTTGTCTCTTCAAATTTTTCTCTGTCCGTAGGAACAGAAAAAGTCGCACGGAGGCAACAGAGAGGTAGCCGAAATATCGAAAATAAATTGTTCAAATAACATTACGTAACAATGTGTGATGGAGGCTCCCAGAGTTGTTTGTTTAGAGTTCAGGCCTCTTGCGTCGGACGTTCTGGCACAACCTTCTTAGAATTTGCGGTAATCTTTCTTATTAAACGTAAAATCAGGTGGCAAACATTCGATATCTCCAATTGCTCATCTATCTGTTTTCTAGCAATGCGGTAATTTTTGAGTAAGGTACCACGAACTTCTCGACGTTTTCTTCTATTATTGAGGTCAAAGGTCTTTTTGGACGGGGATCATCCTAGGTCCTTTCACGTCCATCGCGAAATGGGCAGTACCACGTTCATACAGTGTTTCGGGACACTACTGCATAATCGTAAGCAGTTTGTGGCATTTATATTACTTGCTTACACACATGACACATATGATTTGAATAGAAACATGCAGAACATAGAACATACAACTTGATGCAGAGTCGTTGTTCCTCCATTTTGGCTTCGTAAAAACCGTCGAATATCCTTTTCTGTACTTCTCTGAACTAGACTCAAACAATAAACGCCGCCACCGATTCACGCAAAATTGTGACTTGTGTGTAGGCGATGAATGGGGCTTCTAAGAAAAATAAACCGGACAACTTGGTAATTTTGCTTCAATTTTTAAAATTTGCTTCTACAGAAGTACTACAACTTGCCGCTCCGCCCTCGCATATGTATATATATATATATATATATATATATATAGTTTAAAAAACCGCTTATAGGATTTTATCGTTTAGATATACGTTGATACATTTGCGGCTATTCAGTTACAGTTTGTACAGCCATATTCGTTTCAGACGTTGCAACATTACTGTAGACTGTATAGCTCCAATTCTTTCCATTTGTACTACACCAAGTAGACAAGTCTTTACCAAGATCGATATCTTACACAGATTTTGCCTAGGATATTATATTCAGAACATACGGTTTGTATAACTGTACAAAGAGTTTTGCATTTTTGATAATGAACAAGCGCAACTTCACCAGATTCTACAAGACGCGGCCGCTACAATCTTAGTTGCGTGTGAACCGCCATTAAGTGCGGCAGCTGCCAACACCTCTTATTACAAGACGCTCTCAGCATAGGTCGTTCACTCCAGAGTGTGCAATCAGAAGCAGGCGTATTTAGCCCCACTGCTTGAGTACAGTGCTGTGCATGATCAAGGGAGAATATAAACTTCACGGAGTTTGCTCACAAAATGTACATGTGGGGTGGGTAACAGCTAGATATTACCTTTATATATATATATATATATATATGTAGAAAATATTGTGATCATTTATTAATCATTTACAATACGTTTGCACACTCGGCAGTGGTCGCCTTTATATATATATATATTTATATATACATATATATATATATATATATATATATATATATATATATATATATATATATATATATATATATATATATATATATATATATATATATATATATATATATATATATATATATATATATATATATATATATATGTATATATATATATATATATATATATATATATATATATACTGACGTCAAGACTCCAAAACTCAACATTATGCTCACCGCATATGCACACAGGCTATAATTTGTCACGGTTTACTAAGAGATAGTGTATGACAATTTCGCTAAGCTTACATGCTCTCCACAAGAAATGCAATTTAGATGACCGCAACATTCATAAGCATGGACTATGTCAAGGAGTTTAAAGGTACCTTATGCTTTAAAACGAGCCCGTGTGCGCAGTACTGAAGCATCCCATACATATGCATATTTATTGTATACTTTGCACCGTGTTTTGCATGTCTGGCAGCAATTTAGAGAGGTACGCCTTGATGACAGCCAGAATAATGTGATTGTTAATTTGTCAGTAGAAAAAGAGCTGCCGCTTGCAAAGCAAACGGAATTAGCACATAAGCTTTAATTAGGTAGCTATAATCCTTCGGCTGCATACGAACGACAAACAAATCGGCGGAGAAACCTAGCGGCGGAGGTGGTGGCGGCGGCAAGGAGAGTAATGTTAAGCCCCCCTGGACTCATCATTAGGAAGCTGAACTCCATCCTCATATGCCCCTCTCTCGGCAAAGCGGAACCTACGAACTCGACGTAATTATGCTCATATAAATACCACGAGAATAATGCCCGTCCCGGTCAGAGAGAGTTTCCTTCAGGCGCGGGCCTAACGACAGGGCACCGGCGGGCGGCAATCTGCCCTAAACGCCTCATTAGCACTTTGCCCTCGTTTTTCATTAAATTTCAGAAGTAGACGGCTATTTTTAGAAATGTCTAAGTTCTGCGGGCAGAGAGAGAGAGGTCCGATGGCCAGACGCACTCGCGCAGCGCCAGAAATGAATGATCTAAATAATGACTTCTAAAGTTTCGACAATACTATTGCTACGCAGCCAGACAGGATCTCGTCGAGAGTCGAAGTCGCCACTGATTGATAATCCCAAACGATTTAGTTCGCGACGACGACGACGAGTCTACAACGCTTCGAGAAACCAGTCGCCCTGAAACCCCCGTTGAATAGACTTGCGTCGGACAGCAATTACTTATTCCGCCAGCTAGTGTGGTACTACTACCTACGGTGACCTAATGTAAGGTAGGGTTGAAATGATATTAAAGACGACACCAGCTCATTGCCTCATCCCGAGGTCATTATATGATGAGAGGCTTTCTACTGGGTATTACGCCAGCGACATCGGCGTCGAGGGTCACACTACACGCATGCTGCCGGTGTGAGTAAAAGCGTTTTTCTCTCCATCTCATCCACGGAACAGTGTTCGGTAATCCAAGTTGGATACTGCCTATTAAGGAGCCTCCCTTGTATATGAGCACGCGCGCAAAAATACAAAGTGGTCGCTGGTGATCGGGCAGTCCCTTGCTACGATACTTACATTTCCAAAACGAATTAAGCATATAAGAAAAATGACTTCGCTTTTTTTAGTGCGTTAGTTTTACTGTATACACTCATAGTGAACTTAGAAGTACATACTGTTGCATGACTCATGTGAAAAAGGTTTTTCTACCCACTGCGCTCCTGTGCAACAAATACTATCAGGCGTCACTGGATTCCAAACCATTGGTATAATTCACCGAATTGTACGTGATACAGTCTAATGACTAATACGTTTATAATAGTTACTTGGATCCCGTACAACAGGCAAACTATGTAGTGGACGAACTCGAAAAAATAATATAGATCACAACACAGCGTTAATGTAATGTGTTTTAAAGATGGCTCAAAGCTCGTTCAACCTAATTTTATGAGCCGTAAGCTGATCGACAATTTAGTGCATATATAGATCTAGGTATTACCCGGGCAGATTGCCAAGCACAGGGAAGTAATCACAGATGGTTCATGGACTTGTGGTTAGCACAAACCTATATATATATATATATATATATATATATATATATATATATATATATTGGGACGAGGTTATACTACGGGAGTTACACAAAGCTAGTGTAGAGAAGAAAGTCCGTAGCCGGACCTTCTAGAAAAGCATTGAGCTAGACGTGAGTGAGGCCTCGTCAAGCCCTTGCCCATGAAGGCATGGGAATCAACACATATTGCTATATATATATATATATATATATATATATATATATATATGCTATCAAATTTTACTCGACTTAAAAGAGAGGTAATCTCGCAGTATTCCATAATTGAGGTATAAAAACACCATGTATATAGAGAGTTGATGAAAGGTTTTGCATTTTTTAACTAGGCGCTCATAGCTTAACAATGGTTATGCTAACCATTTTCACTCGATTAAAATTGCCTCCCTTGGCAAACATACGTAAATTTCGTATGTTTGCCAAGGGAGGCAATTTTAAGTATCTATCAACCTGTCGAAGAATGAATTTCGTTTTTGAATCCGCGCCAGGATAGAACTGTCTATCCTAGCGCTCGAAAAAAAATGTTGTTTCTACATGGTGCCTGTTTTACATATTCAGCAATATGTGCTAGCCGAACGGCAGGCGTCCGGTGAGTATGATAGGTGCAACCAAATTTTCCACTTGAGTCGTGTAAGGTGCCTAATTGAGATCCTGTTACAATAAACAACAGTCTTATTTTTGGAGGGGTGGGCCCACACTGCCACTATGACCTGGGGAAAGCATTTTAAAAAAAGACACCATTCTATTCTACGCCCAATATCTTCTGTACACACATATGTCATGCATACTAATCCACACGTCTATCGTTTCCGTTCTCGTTTTATACACCACTACTGCTTATAACATAGAAACACATACTAGAATTCTTCTTAATATGCTGCGGGAATATTTCGGAAACACACAATTTACAAACAGTACCATAAATATACAGTAGTACATTGGTTGTCGGTCTACTCCCTGGGGTCTGTTGCCTTCGTCGCGCACAGTACTACTCAGTACTTGTGTTGTTACCCCGGCCGCTATCGCTGGCACGTCGTGACCTCATGAACGTAGCGGGGCAATGAAGTGGGGGGGGGGGGGGTTGCGACGACTCACCGATGTTGTCGCGAACCCAGCGCAACGCGAGAAGTTGATCGTGAAGACCGAGGTTTCCTGGCAGGGCATCGTCCTCGGTCGCCGCGAACCCCAGCATTCCGAGTCGGTAATTGAGCGTGACGACGACGATGTTCTGGTCGACGAGCGCCTGCGGCCCGAACAGGTTGCCACTGCCCGAATCGAAGTTGCCACCATGCAGGAATACGACGACGGGAAATGTGACCCCCTTCTGCTCGACAGGTGGCGCCCCCCATACGCGCCCGTGGTGCACCCACGTAGGTCAGGTTAGTAAGCAGACATGAAATTCACGAAAACACGCGTTGCAGGGTGTACTAGGTCAATTTGTTGACAATCTCATAGATGGGACGTATGCCAACCTTCCATGTATCACTTTAGCTCCTTTATTTCAACATGAATTTGTTCACTTACGTTGTGCATACAGACGATATCCTAATAGACATGTATTCATGTCTCTCAAGTCTGGCCAAATTGAGTTTGCATATATATATATGGGAAAATGTTCCATTCTTTGGTTGGATTTAAATTAATGGCGATTCAGTGGCTATTTGTTACTGGTCAAGGAAGGCGACAAATAAATATTACATTCAGGCGTATACCCGTGTACACAGGGGTCCAAATCCAGTTTTCTTAGACTTGGGGGGGTTAGGGCTTTCGTCAAAATAAGCACTGTTTTTTTCAACGTAATTTGGAGTGGCAGCGAAAATGAATTTTCTTATTATATCGATGTAGCTGGCCGGACATCATTTCACAAATGCGTGGTTGCGGGAAGACTAGTCGTTTAGTAGAGATACTGGACAACTAGACCAATTTTATAGACTAACGTGTTCGAAAGAAAGACTGAAGTACATCCAGTTAGTGGCAGGAAAATCAAGATCCTGTAATGTCTCATGGGCGTTCACGTTCAATACTTTAAAATTGATTTTGGACGCGAGACTAAACGCCGGACAAAGTCGAGTTCTGAAATTCATCGAAGTTGCCAGGTTGTCGCCCTGGCAACTTTAACTTGGCAATTACTTCAGTCACAACTCTACCTTTATTCCAGGTGTGAAGACATTGAGAAAAAGGCAATCCTCGGAGCCGACAGGTCTGCCTCGGTAGTCCAATTGCGGGCAGACTTGGCGAAAATCCGTTCCATCCCAAACTCCTCCCCAACCGACATGTGCGCGCGGTGCCTTCGGAGTCAGAATGCAAAGGGCCACCGAAGTGCAACATTTAGTACCAATTTGACTGCTTATATTCAGGCGACCACTAGGCACTACCACAACCGTATTGATTACAGTTAATGACTGAGGGGTGCTCTAGCAAATGATTAAATTAATGTACTCATATGAAGAATCTTTAAAGCAAGGCAAGGAAAGGCGTCGAACGAAATAGCTGGCCGACATGAACGCAATATGTTCGCCTGAAGGATACGTCGAGGGCTCTGCACAGAAAGCGTTCTGAAATGTCGTAGATAATCTGGCAAGATATACTTTACTATATCTAAAACATATGCATGCTCTATTTAATGTCAGATCTGATTTATTACTAATCCCGTGCTCTACTGAGTGATTAGAGGTGGCAGTTAAAAGTTCCCGGTCATAGCAGCCACTTACAAACGCAGCGACTTCGTCCTCACATGCCAGGTACCTCAGCATATGAAATGCGCAGAGGGCAGAATATTAAAATTGAATGTAAAGAATCAAAAATATATATGATCAATAAGTGTGCGGAAAAGACATTAGTACAGACAGCATACATTGCAATAAACAAAAAACGGCGGCTTATCGTTGACGATTAAATACATTCGTTGATATGCTCGATAAATGTATGCAACAATAGGAGGGGCGTCTCTCGACTCATAGGTAGATTGCCATAACCTGCATGTGTAGATTATATATGATAAGTTGTACTACGAATTGAATGATTTGCAAGAGCATTTGGATGCTACAAAACATTGCTCAAAATTTGCTTTTATAACCAGAATGCTGTTGGCTCCAGTAACAACGTTTATTCATTCACAAAATAAGGGAAGGAAAGCAATTGTCCTATAGCTTGCAGCCTTGATTAAACGAAAAAAGGTCCATTCAAAAGGACCGGAATATGTTTGCATTTCGGCGGATAGCTGCTGGAATGTAAAATCGCTGGTTATGCGTTTATACTACGTCTCGTTGCACAGCGACACGTTTCTGCACATCCGCTATAATCGATCCAGTGGAGTGCACAGCGCTGGACCCAAAATCGTTGTACTACTTCTCTCGTCGGAAGCGTCATTTCATGAAGATACATTTAAAATGTATATTATACTCAATTTGAGTGAAATAAACAAAATTGTAATTGTATAATCGATTCAGACAAAAGCGTAAGACGCATCGAAAGAAGGCATCATCACAAAAACACTATGATGATCACATCACTTCTAAGAGATGCGTCATCTAGCACGGCCTCCGTAGACGTCTTGGTTTGCCCAATAGTTTTTGAATGCCAAAGATAACGCGCATTTGCAGCCTAGGCTGTGGTTATCGCGCTCAGCGTCAATTCGCAGGATTGGATTGCTAGCTGACTGCATAACAACGGACTACCAAAACTTAGGTGCGCCACAAGATAGTCCTAACCTGGCGTCTAAGTCCACGTCGCATTTTTCTTGTATGCCCGCTGAATACTATTTGCCACACCGCCTCTCGTTGCCTTGCAGAAATTGTAGCTCAACATTAACGGAGAAGAGAAGCCTACAAGCGTTTAGATACACGACGCATCTTACAGATGGCTCCTTCTCACGAGCTAATTGTGAGGTCTGTACGCGTATTTTCGGCCAAGTTTGAAATTTGTATCCGGCAATCACATCTCGTAACACCTGTTTTATATTCCCAACCTACTAGCGCTTGTCACCCCTGTCGTGAAAAAGAACATTGTTGGCGTGTTTGGCAAGCTTAGACGGACATGCCGCCCACGGAAGGCTTAAGTTCTTCTAGCTGCTTAGCTGTGTTCGAGGTTGCACGCACATCTCGTTGGCCAGCGAATGTTGGCCAATTAGTCGGTAACCTAAGTGGGATCTTTAAGTTTGGGGTTAGAAATAGGGGGGCAGATGGCCGGGCAAAATAAATTTCAGAAAACGGATTAAAAATAAAAATGTAGCAATAATAAAATGTCGGCTATTTAAAAAAATGTGAACGTATAGATGATTTAAAGTTATTTACATTGTATTGATCTTGAAGAAAGGTGTTTTGTCTTTGTCGAGGCCCGGGCCAAGATGGAGGGTGGGGAGAATGAACTTTTAATTAATTATTAATATAGGATTTGCTTCAATAGGTAAGAATATGGATTTGCTTGATGAGATTGATGTGTCGTATGCCGGTGCTTAAACCTCAGAAATTTGATACTAAAACTAGTACAGTCTGCCCCTTCCCCCCCCCCCCCCAACCGCCATTGGTGCGTTAGTATAGCGGGATAGCTCTCCTAAAAACACTGAAGGTTATAGCATAATCCATAACTGGATTTTACGTTTGCTGGCATCGCAGTCTAAGCGAAATTGCGTAGGGTGCTGAATAAACGCTGAACAATCATGCAGTACTATTGGCAAACGTTGTAGCATCTACATTTTTGAAGAATACAATGCGGATCAGGAGCACTGAGCTCTAAGGAGTTCCGATAAAAACTTGTTTCCAAATAAACTTAATCCGTCCAACCTTGACCGCCTGTCTCCTGTAAGAGAGATTAACGGTCAAAGTACGAGCCCTCTTCCTTTTAATGTATAAGGGAACCACAACTACGTTTCTAAGCCGAGGTCGGAAGACTCCAAACTCAAATGATCATGTTTGCTAAAGGCCGACAACTCCCTTCTAATGTGAGCAAGATCTCAAGGACCTGACGTCAGTCTCTACAAACAGTATGTGCTACCGGTGTACGCATCCTCCGTTTGGAACACAGGCCTTGCGAGAGACAAGAAGTCAATTTCCACAAGACACAAGAGATTTTTAAAACGTGTCGGATACAAGTGCAATATTGACCCAAAAGAGATCGAATGTGATGCAATTTTAAGACTTTTAGAAGACAATGATACCAAATTATTTGATCAAATCTGTCAGAACGAGGAAAGACTGCAATATTTTTTCAACAAGGTCGTAATACTAACACTTAGTGGCGCGTTATAAGCAAACGCCAATGCACGCCCATTGTGAACAGCTTTTTCGCATGGCGCAGTAGCCACCACGCGCGCAATTGTGACAATCTACTTAGCCTTTAATAATATATATTTATTTATTTATATATATATATATATATATATATATATATATATATATATATATATACCGCTGAAAATAATACCGCTGATAAAACCATACCGCCGAAAGTCAGCGGCCATGCTGCCACAAGGACTGTCGAGTGAAACCCTACATATCTCAACATGTGCAGCTATCGGTGCATTGAAGATATGCCTTACGATTCCAAGCTAGTAGACAACGGATGATGGTCTAGAATTAAAATGAACTTTCTTAAAAAAAATAAACGGCTAAGAGGGGCAATCTCAAGGGGGTGGACTATAGCCGAGGCAAAGTATCGGTTTAGCTCATCCGCGGTCATCTTGCGTTCCTCGAGCGTCCGCTCAGATCCGCTTGTAAGGTCGGAATGTCGTGACCATCCACTATTTAATCATCCACTGCTATTGACAGTTTTTCATATTGCTTTATAGACAGACCCCCATAAATACAAATGTGCAACGGTGGGGCTCAAACCCGCGCACCTATGTGTCTCCTCCGGTACCTAGGCGCAGGCGGAATGCACCACGCCACCGGGCTCGACGGGGTTGCTATATGAGATATACACAAGTATGATGACACTGTCTTATTAAGAGCTTTTCATGCTGTCATTAGACTGTGGCTTTTTATTACAGTGATGAGTAGCTGTATTTGTACGCCAGTTATAAATGACATTAGTTCCTTGCCCCGTTATTTCTGACGTGATCCAATAGATAATATCGGCAAGCGATTTACTCAACGTTGGTAATCGCAATTTTTTTGTACTGGCTTAGTGAGCCAGTGTTAATGACTGCATCGACTGTGTTTGTTTCTTCCTGAATGGATTGTTGAAAATTTAGCTTAGCCATAATACGAACCTTCAATAAGTCATAGTTGTTTTGTTTGTCCTAGGTTTTTGTTGGGAGATTTTGAGAGCTACCGAGTAACCTGTTTTTATTACAGCTTTTGCTGTAATTTTATACCTCTTTATTTACACGTTTTGTTCGGATAAGACTATATAGTTCTTATAGTTGCAACGCTTGTCTGCAAGGATTCCTATAAAATGGATCTACGTTTTGTTATCTAAGTCATTGCAAATGGAATTTTTAGCATCATTCTCGTATGATTTAATATGCTGCTGCGGAGGTTTGCGTAACGTTTCCGAAGAAATTATAGTTCACCAAACAAAATCTTCTCATTTGACAATATATGCAGGTAGGCTATCAAATCAATATAACCTGTTGGATAAAATGATGCGATGAACTATGGCAAGACTTGCTCTGCGCTACTTAAAAAACAATCATACAATATATTCATGACTTGCCATCGCGTGCCCGTGTCAGTTTGCATACGAATTTGACAAATTCGAAAACCACGTACGGTCTTTTACCAAGAAGATTGGATCTAGCAAGATACAGTAGTACATAAGGTCATATTTATTCTCTCTATGCAGGTCTTATTCACAAAATTTAGAAAACCAGTTTATGTAAGAAAGGCAATCGATTCGATCATTTGGTTATTATGCTTTGATAGATTTACGAGTACCTGTAACAGTTCTATTTTTAGCGCTGTTAGGGAGCTTAATAGTATGAAAACGATATATGCGTGGGCCGGTCAAAGCTGCGAATACGAGCACGACTAGCCCGGCATACACACAATATTTTGTGTTACTTTACTGTATGCCGACAAACGTGGACCAGCTATGCGAACTTTTGAAGAGGTATTTGGTGTATCAATTTGCAACGATCAATACGGATCTCGACACAGACGACAGACCTATGGCGCAGTGGTTTAAGCGTTTCAGTTCCAGGAATATAGCCAATAACATGGCAACTGTACCATGTTCAAAATTGAAACGTCGACCGATGGACGGAAAATTGATCAGACACTGTTGGTTCGGAATTAAAACAAGGCAGCTGATGCTAGATAAAAAGATTGCCAACCCTAGATTTTTTTTTCTTATAAGACGAGTGCAGGGCATGTGGAAAAACAGTGGATGCGAACGGACTGCACTCAGAGCCGCTGGTAGCGCACTTAGAGTCCTGGTAGGACTCCTAGACTTCGCAAATATCAACGCGATCCTAAAAAAGGCCCTTCGTAGAGCCGGTATACGAAACAACAACAACAATAACAATAATAATAATATTTAATTTACCTGTGCGGATGCCGCTTCTATAATGGGCGCCATGATATAGACAGCTAAATAGCACTTGCTTAAGTCGAGGCAACACGTTCGAATGTTATCATTCGATTCACACGATCATTCGATCACAACGATATCATCGAACGATATCATTCCGGACATCAAAAAGTGGATAGACCGCCCGGCAGGGGAACATAACTTTTACCTCACGCAGTGTCTCACTGGCCACGGTGACTTTCAAGCTATCTCTTTCGTATAGGCAAAGCTCCCTCGGAAATCTGCGTGCACTGTGCGGACGGCGTCGACGATGACCCGAGCACACTCTACTGAAATGCAATGGACTAGAGCAGGCAAGGACAACTGCCATAGCGCTGCTAAGATTGAAATAGTCAAGAGAAGAAGAAAAACGAGAAGCCAGAACACCATACCCGCCGAGAAGTAACATGAAAATGTTTGTGGAGTACATATGCAGCACAGCATCAGCATGGAAGCAGGGCGAGAAAATGGCTACTGCAGTGATGAAAAAGAAAACCGAGCTCGGCAGGTGCAGAAGCAAACGGATAGCGCTTACGACATCAGCAGATGACGTGGCTTGTAATCAGACGCGTTTGCAGGTGTTGGGACAAGCACGTCGGACCGGTGGGGGAACCCGTGAGTGACCTCGGGCAAATGATCCGGTAGGCTCTCGCCACTTCTCCTAATGGCCCATAGTACCGTTCTATGGATATCTGGGCCATTAGAGAGTGAAGCTTAAGGGGTAGGCGTGTTTAGGGGGTGGGGGTCTCTGCGGACCAACATCCAACCGTGCGTATAAGCATTCACCCTCCTCCACAAAAAAACACGTTCAAACGTAGCAACTGTATGTCGATAACACACATACGAATTAAATAATAATCTGTTTTAATTAATATAGCTTTTTATCATATTACCAAAGTCTGCCGGTAAGTGCACAGATTTGACTCCCTAGAAATACATCAGTTGCCCCAGGCCTCTTCCCTTTAAAAGCCCGTCAAGAATCATTCTCGCCTTGCCGCGCTGAACTTCTAAGGCGATGCGCTGCCTTAGGAACGCTGTGGATAGTAATAGTAATATTAATAATCACACTCCTCGTTATATGAGCTATTCTTATGAGTGTCGTATGGTAGACTGGTCGATTCTGATGGCCCACTTGAGCTGTCTAAAAGATTACAGCAGGCTCAGAAGACACGCGCAGCTCCATAGAATAGAGAGGGAGAAGTGTCCAAGAAGAGCAAGAATGCTATCCACATTCGAGCCTATAGGTCTGAGAGGAAGCAATGCGATTACGACCTAATGGGGTTCCATACTCATAATGGTTACACGACGAAAGCTTTTCGTCAAAGCTCTGTTGAGTATGGATGAGTTGCAGAAAACGCAGATTCGAAAAAACGAAGAAAGTGTATCGAGCTGTAAAGAAGCTACCACTGTATGCTTATAAAAGACAAGTGCTTTGAACACACTGGGTCCAATTCGCGGCCGACGCGAAATTTTGTTTTTAACATAGATAATTGGCTGTTATTGGGTACCTAATTAGGCCAAGAATAAAAATACTCAATACATGCTCTAAAACGTCTACCAACAACGTTGACGGGAAAATGCCGATATATGTACGTAACGTGGTCAACCACGTGAATTTGTGAAGACTTCTGTCATTTGTTCATAAATCCAGTAAATGCAAACGAACACAGCATAAATAACGATACGCATGCAGGCGTAACAATTTAATAATAATAATATAATGGACAATACGATTTAGCTTTTCTGTATAGAACTTTTTGAGGTATTTCGTTGGGTAAACCCTTAAGTAGCAAGAGTTGCTATGATGGCTAATTTTGCTGCAAGCAATCCGTTATTTCCATATGCTGAAATAAAATATTAATTCATATAGTCTACACTGTTATAGCACAAACCAGCAACTACCATCGATGTTGTGGCTATTGACACCTGTGTTGACGGTGTAAAATTCTGTATGATATGATGTTCAATCCTGATTACAATGAAATATTTCTTCTACGTAAAAAGTGACATTTGCATTTTTCGTAATAAAGCGAAAGCACATCAATGCGGACTAATCTACTCCGTGATACGGCCGCAGGCTCTATGATTTAGCTGTCTTTTAAAATCGCCCGTTTATCCTTTAGTTCTAGAAAGAGTCGACACTATGTCGCCGACAAGTGTCTGTCATTACACCACTATGAGGATCTGCCACTGTGATGGCGTCACGGTAATCGCGGTATTTTCTGCAAAACGAGGCCATCGGACAAATCGGCCCACATCAAGCAAACTGGGACGACGAAGCAATGACGCCTTCGTCTAACGAAGTGCATTAGCACTCCACTAATCTTAGTCTTCAGTGACCTCCTCCAGTACGAGGCTTAGGTCGCAGTGAAGTCGAAGTCGAGTGGCCATGAACGGCAGTGCCTTGCACATGGAGGTGCCCGCATGTGTCTCCATGTGACCGAAGTTTTTTGATCGGAACAGTCAATCTGTGTAGGCAGCCGTGGTAGACCTCCTAGACAATAAGAATCTTGCCTAAATGAGATCTCTCAGCGAATACGTCTATCGATTTGGTAGCATAACGTTTCGTGTCTGCAGTGATATATATATATATATATATATATATATATATGCATATATATACATGTATGTATATATATATATATATATATATATATATATATATATATATATATATATATATATATATATATATACACACCCTATAGAGTCATTCGTGTGTGTATGTGTGTGTTCTTGCCTCGCAACATTGCTGTCAAGGGCAAAATGCGATTCTGCTTGTTCGGTAGTGGCACCGTAGGGTACCTCGAATGTTTCTCCGTCTCCTCTGACCTATCGCTGTGTGCTGTCCTACTTGCAAGCAGAAGAGCTCACTGGCAATTGTGTTGTGGCGTATAGCGGATTTGACAAACATTGTGCTTTCACAGCAACGTGATCTTTCTATTGTTTGTGAGACTTTCAACTGGCTTTCAAAATTGGATCAACGACGGACGACTCGTGTTGAGTCGTGCCTTACTCTCAAATCAGAGGCCACTGCCAGAAAGGTAGATCGGATTTTCAAATTTGGCGGTTCGTCAAGCTTACTTACGATACGACGATCAACCCCCGGGACAGACCATCTGCGACCCGGACCTAAAGACCTCGCCGAGGGAGACGCGCAACGTAAACCAGCAGACGATCGCCGTATTTGGCACAGATGATACCTCAGCAGGGTCTGTCCCATCTGTCGAGTCGTGGAGAAGAAAATGTGCGTGTTTTGCCTTGCTCCAAATTTTTCGGACATTAAGGTGTTCGACACGTTTTGTTTTTTAGACCTATTAAACCAGGGCAGCAGCAGCTTTCTGTGCAGAACTTGGCCTAGAAAGGCCATCCTGAGTGATACGCCAGATCGGCAAGGGCGTCACCCAGTCGGGCCGGAATCAGTGGCAGTCACCTATTCGTAATTACCTCGCCTTGACAGGCTTCGAATGGACAACGACATGATGATAGTATAACTTCGTCACCACATTACCTATATCGTATGCCATGTCATTGCCTCTCATGCTATGTCATTGCCTTCATATTGAACTAAGGGAATGTTATTATAGGGAGTTTACCCGTCTGACCAAAGTTTTATCTACGATGATGGCGCCCACGGCACGCATAACTTACTAAAGAAAAAAAATACAGAAAAACGTGTTAAAAATGTTTCGAAGAGTGGAAAAGAAAGTTGCAGAAGTGCACTCAACTCCACTTGAGTTTCCTGAAGTTCTGGTCGCCAGAATGGTTGCTGCTGCTGGAACCGTTTTGGAGATGCCGCTGATCATTGAACGCTAGCAACGAGAACTTTGCCATCGCTACCGAGTGCGTGAATTAGCTGACGGACATTCGTTCGACTAATATTTAGAAAAAAAACATATATATATATAGATTAATACAGCGAAAAGATCGAGTGGGCACACAATCCACCAAAAGGGTCAGCGGAACGGCGCATATCGATAAGCAAACTGCTTGCCGCAAAAAGGACGTCAAAAATGCGTTCTGCTCACGCGCTCACGTTCGCGGTTACAACGCAGCAAATACAATTCTTTACCTCGATTGCCGACATTGGGTCGATCAAGCAGGCACCCGTTCCGGCACCCCCGGCACTACCCCCAAGCGAGCGCGTCGGCGCACCCAATTATAAAGCCATGACTCTATTATTATCGCGCATGCTTCGGACGAGGTGCTCGCGCGGGACGAATGCCGCTTGTCATCCATTCGTCAGCCCATCTGTTTTCAAGGCGACGCAGCATAGCAGCAGCAGCAACCGCCTTTGCTGCCGTAGTTGACGGCGTGACACGATGCTGCGTGCAGTCTCCATTCGAGCGTGCAGTCTCCATTCGAGCGTGCGTCAATGTTTACAGGCGTACAGAGCGATTGTTTCATCATGCAAATACATGCGTATGCACTCTGCATTGCGAGACCTGCTATCTGCTGTTGCAGCAGCGGCAGCGGGGGCGCCGAGAGCCGTAAATACAATCCGCATGTGCATATCCACAATGATACCCACACATATATATATATATATATATATATATATATATATATATATATATATATATAGTCAATAGGAATATAGATGCATACGGCGGATGATAGTAGAATGCGAAGCACTGGAGCATAAATCGTTACCGAGTTCACTTCTCTCGCCGGCGGACTGAAGAGAATGTGAAGGATTATGAGGACAACCTTACACACTAATGTGTACTTTATACTCAATTTGAGTGAAACAAACAGCTATCTATCTATCTATATATATATATATATATATATATATATATATACATAATTAAGCACACAATACATATACAAATTACCCTAGCTTCATAGATGTAGCTACAGATTGATAGACGTTTTCTAGCGCCCGTTATCCATTCGAACTGACTTCATCTAGCACGCGGCGCGCCGATAAAGCTCGCAATTCACTGTGCTGCCCTACAATCAGTCGGTTGCCCTGTGACAGCGAATTGACAGCAGGCGGGACCAGCGCTGATACAGCGAACTACATAGATCTGCCGAAGCTAAAGACTCATAGCAAGCAAGGTTTGTCTCATAGGCAAATATCAGCCGAATAGAGCCGATCTCAATCTCTCTTTTGCTAACATCATTGATGCGTGGGTAACGCTGACACAAAAAGTCAAACAGAGCGATTCTAACGGGCCAGAGCTATGCATGAGCCGAATTCGAGCGACGCATATTTTCTGCGGCGTTGAGTTAAAATGAGGTACATTTAATATATATATATATATATATATATATATACACATTTGTTTGACGACACATCAAAACGCTGCTTTTGCTAGCTTGAAGTAACGTACACACATGGTCGCCTATCGCCTACGTAAGCAGATTCTCGCACGTCTTCTCATACGTGTTTTCCAAGATCACGTTCACGGAGACATGTCGGGACGCACTAATAGCCATCTCGACAATCAGAATGCCTCATCTTGTTCTCTCCGTCTTTTCCACTCGAGCGAGCGATCATGCCATGCCAGGTTCTGCACACACTTTTGGTAGAACTAGGAAAGTCAATAGCTTTCCCCAGTCTCACCTCAATAGCTCCACTAAGACAGACAAAGCGAAGAACTTGTAAGCATTTTGTTTCTATCTCCGTGTGATTCTAACATCGAGACTATCCTTTTGCCGAGCTGTGGAAGAAGCAAAATTAATGGTAACGGTTACAAACCTTTCTACCGAGGAAGCTACGCGACATAGATGTAGTGAAGATTGCAATGAATATCTTTATAATTACGTATATTTTATTTAAATAACTTTGCTATATCAGCACTTTGGAATGAACAATTGTCGCCGCGTGAGCGCGTGGTTACGGGCTTTCTAACCCAGGATTAGCCAAGTTCAATGTGCCCCGAACAGATGCTGTGTTTTCTCGTTGAATGTCGAGCGACAGGCTCCGACGCAAGAATTCGGATACTCTCGGGTCCCCCGTCGAAAGGTTAAGGCTTCTATCCACGCGCTGAATCAGCTTGAGTGTAAGAGAGCATGCACCATCCATAGTATCGAACGGTCGTCAACGGGCAAAATTCGTGCGGATAATCAACGCCAGAGTATTTTCTGCCTATGCTAACCTGGAAGCATGACCTGCTTGGTTTGCACCTGCAATTAAACTTTATAATTATAACTCTTAACAATCTCTAACTTATAGCTCTTTAAAATTAAACTTTTTTTCCTAGTAAAATAGGCTGTTTCCAACGGTCGCATCATTGCTAACTCTCAGCGGTCTGAAAAGTTTAGATGGCTTAAAACGATTTTATATTAAAAACTGCTAGGTGTTGCGAGTAATGCATCCACGACGTTCTCAATGTAACTATGCTGCATTGTAATCAACTGCAAGCATGTTTTAGTTCTCAGTAAAAAAAATACAATATAAAGTCGCAACTATATAAATACATACATCTATATATTACAACACAAAAATCGCGGAAATGCAGCAGTAAAGTTTGGGACACAATCAGGATTTTATTAACAGCGATAAATTTCGAGCATTATGGCATCTCATTGCGTAGCTGAACGATTCAGCAAGCCAGTTCCTTCTAGATTAGTTTTGTCCTGTAGACAGTAGCATCGTACGTGCCTCCACGTATAAGAATACCACTGTAACAAAGCACTGGCAAGAACAAAACCGACTAAACGAGGAGAAGAAACCATCTATGGGGATTTCGATCGTTCTCATGCGCCGTAGCGCCGAATGTATAGCGCAGCATTTTGGCGCGCTTTTTGTGATCGATATGAGACCATTGCCATTTCATGTCTTCATGTTGTACAAGCCCAACACACTTACCGGGGAAAACGACCAGTCATACGGAACGCTGAAAGCTCTCATAGTGACTGAAAACTGCGAATTGATGAATATGTATTGTGGGGAGTGTAACATTCAGTGACAGCACATCGGCAAATCCTGCGTTATATTGCAACTTAAAGATCTGAGTAAATATGGACAATAAACATTTTTGCTAACATCTTGACAATTACGTTCAATCTACTTGACGTAAGTGTTTTTTTGTATAACCGTTGATGCGTGATTGGTTATTACTTTTCAAAGTATTCGGATTTTTCGGCGAAGTGGCGACGTGGCTTGGGTAGCTGAAACGCAATACTTCTCTGGCTACTGCTGTGCTGGACTGCAGGTCAGATCCAGAGTTCCTCGTGTGAGGACATGTCAGGAGTATTTAAGTACCGCATAAAGAAAAACGGCACGTGTTAATGGCGCCCTTGGGTTATGTGCGTGGTCATTCCACACTGTCACACGGAATAGTTGTCAAAGTAAGTGCCTAAATGATAAAAACGACGCAACGATGTTTTACGCAACGATGCCCGAAGTGTTCCAAGAATAACGAAACGTTGACCTATTGGAATTTGCAACACACAGTATAGCGTAAAATGCATATATAGGCAAACTCCGGAGAGTCCAATCGTTGTTGATTGGTCAACATATTTTATGATTTGCTGGCGAGTGCACGAATGCAAACCTAGAGGGTAGTGAACGGAAGGTGTGTGTGGAACTAAGAGATCATTTTGGTGCGAGATCATGTGCGATCGTGCGACAGAGGCCCAAGGGCCCACTCCAGGGTATAACGCCTGGCCAGCGCCTGCCCAACGGTGTTGGACACGTTCGAAACCGTCCGCGTAATGGCTGGGAGGTTCCGAACGTCCCACTACGACGATTTCCAATCGAACAATTACCTAAAATGGTTTAGTTGCGTAGACGGCAGGCAACGCTGCACTCACACGATGTTGTCAATACGTCGACATGTGTGTCAATCGCCGATCGGTATCCATGCATCCAGGACGAGCGGTTGTGTAAACGTAAATTGATCGGACTGCGAGAGAAAACAGTTAAGATGTGACATAACAGGGATGCTGAATAATGCTGAATTGACCAACGAACGAATGAGTGTTCTTAGGTGCACAGCCACCTAGTGCATCCTGAGGTAAGAAGAGATACGAGTAAAAGGGCTCATCGAACGAGTGGACATGCCGGCTCGAACTAGCGGCCACAAACAAGGCCTCAAAAAAATCGTCGCTCTTCAAAGCTGCAGAGAGAACTGGCAAGGTGAGGCCATAACGTAGATAAAGGCTCCAAGACGCAGGAGGGGAACCGCCACTTTTTACAAAAAGTATAAAGCCAGCGCCAAACTAACCCATTAAATACTTCGATAGATAGCGAGCAAGATGGCTTAGTGGCAAAGCCTTTGCCTTGCATTCGGGAGGACTGGGTTCGAGACCCAGACCGGCCACTCTTAAATTGGTTGGCATGGTTTCCAATTTAGACAAGGTAAATACCGGAGTGGTTTAAAAACTTAGCCATGACATGAAAAAACCGTACACGGGCATTAGCCTTACGAAAAAAAATATATATATATATATATATATATCTCTAAGGGCGCCAGATGACCTCTTAGAAAACCGTTTTATCAGCTACTGAGAGACGTATTATCTAAAAAAGTCGACCACGATGGAATTGGCAGCCGAACGTCCTGACCATAAGGTGCCACTAGATTACTCGTCCGTCGATGACATTGTAGAGACATTTCGTACCTTTCGTACGGGGCCGGCAGGAAGTGTGTAGATCAAGTGTCTCATTCGGGCACCAACCTACTTTTTGGCAACTCTCGCGGAGGCATGCAGCACAATACGCGGCGAAAAGGCACCAGAGGCCTCACGAAACGTTGTATATTTTTAATCGTACAGAAAATTAAGTTCGGTGAATACAGGCCCATCCTTGTAGGGTGCACTATATTTGCTTCAAAGTCGTCACTACCCACATCCGTGTAAAGCGCTATTTACGACCCAAACAGGAGGGGCACATACCAAACAATAAGGTCGATGAGCCGTCTACATTTAAAATACCGAGGACTTCTGCCTAGGAAATCTAGATTTTTACCATGCCTTTAACGATAAGAAACGCGGTCTTCTAATGGAGGGGGCATACACATATGCTCCGGCGCGCAATGGGATTCACGCATCGGGTTTATTTGATGCCGACGCCACGCATGCTTGGCGAGGTAGAGATCCCTTTCCGTGTAGGATGTCAGCGGTTGGTGTAGAGCCCCTTTAGCATTCAGTCTCCTTCCTTCTCCATCGATACGGCCAACAAGCGTTATCAGCAGTGCAGTCGTTCTACTTGGACGACGGTACACTGCTCGATAGCGATCTAGAGGCCATCTTCCGTGGCATTAGCAGTGGAGTGAGTGAACTGTAACTCAATTCGATTCTTCATTTTCTTGCTCTGGCCGCCTTCCTGCTGTTCACACGCAGCTGTTTGCAAGCCGTAAAATCTATTACTAACGCTAGCGCAATATTTATTTTTGGATCTGGGATAAAGGACAGTTGACTCGCGTAGCAGATAAGCAAGCTGAGAAGCAGAGAAGCTGGAACTAAATCGACGGCGCCCCAATGGTTCGATATGTTGGGACTCGCGAACGCCATAGACCGCTCGCATCGGGTGTCACTGTCTCGGATGCATTTGCATTAGGGTACCGCGGGTGAGTGTGTGTAACGGAGACGGCGATGTCAGCCGCCAGAGAGATACACGAACTACGACTGAAATCGTCAAACGTGTGTGGACGAGACGCCCTGAAGTTGACTTGAAGGAACTGGGCGAAAGTCTTTGCGACCCCGCAGCGAAGCTACGGCCAACATCAATCGTGCGTCATCGGATCGCACTTGAGCTGCAAGTAGGAGATGCCAGCATGATGCTCGCAGGAAGGAGGATACGCTGATGTTCAAAACAGCTAACACTAGTGCTATGAACGCACTTGCTTAATAATGTCCTTGTTATAATAATAATAATAATAATATAATTATGATTATTATTGATATCGTGTTCTGTTGAAAAAGCCCATATGTCATGGACCATATGAATTCCTTGCCGAACGCGTGCCTGCGACGTGAACAAGCCAGCATTGTGTTGTAGTAGGTGTGTCGATATTCGGGCAGGGAGCCTTGATGGATTTCATGATAATGCTAAAGTCAATGGTCACGATGAGGACGGTAATGTTAATCATAATGACGATGACGGTGCTCACCTGCGGTTGGTATTGTCACAAGTTGGAACGTTGTTATGGTTTTGACGTTTTGCATCATGCAAATCGTGTCATCGTCTGATGGATCAGCAGCTTAACGGTTAGACTGTCTGCAGAATGTTCTATATAAACATATATATATATATATATATATAGGGCTGCATATCGCTATTGACAGTTTCATTCTGGCTGATCATCCGCGAATGGCGCCTCTGTGCGTCAGTTTGCTGTCTGCTGCGGACTTAGGCTGGCTTTCCTGCCGACGGCGTGGACTCATCTGTCTGTTCACTCACTGAGCCCCAGTGGTCGCCGACCGTTCGATTACACCATCAAATTCAAGTAACGACCAAAAAAAAAACAAATATATATATATATGTAAAACGATAATACTTCACCATCTAAAGTTTAGCGGTCACCCCAAACCGACGACCCTGAACGCTGCCTATGTTCACTCTTCATCGGGCTAGCGGCGGATGATAGTCAACAATGGCGTCCGTCACCAGTAACAGCCCCCATAGCAACAGGTGCGCTCAAGTTGCATATGCAAGGTGACGCTTTATTTTATCAGTACGTTCTACTGGCGTGCCGCAGGGCGGATGCATCTCTTTTTTAGTTTATGCCGTCTTTGACCTATATATTAGCAAATGCATGCCACCTGCGGTTAAATGTCTTGAATCTTTCAGTTCACGTCTTCACTCTCAGTATCCGATACATATATATATATATATATATATATATATATAGAAAATATTGTGATGATTTATATATATATATATATATATATATATATATATAATATATATATATATATATATATATATATATATAGAAAATATTGTGATGATTTATTAATCAATTACAATACGTTTGCAGTGCTCGCCTTAATAAAAATGGTGGTAAAAAGGTGTCACGTGAAGTTAAGAGTCAGTTGTCCGTGTCCTTGCTTGATGGTAGCCCCCGCTCTTATGGACCCGGTGCGAGCGGTATATCCTCAAGGTTCCTTGCAAAGTTAAAACGGTGAGATCCATAAGATTCCTTTTCGTGACGCCGAGCCCCAAGAGCGTCCTCGCAGATTCGGAGTCCCATACACCACTCATAGAGATAGTGATGGATCCGAATCTGCGAAGTTTTTGCGGGTCGGGGAGCGCCGCTCTTAGGAACTCGACGTCATATTTGGCGATCTTGTCTTGCCGTGCTTTTGCCAGGTCCCGGTTCGGGCCGCAAACCTCGGCATCTAAAATCCAGACCTCGGTAGGTGTTGTTATTACGAGGTCGGGCTTTAGACCCGGTGCGCCCGGTCGACGGAATACTCGCTCACGAACCACCTCATGACCCCTTTCGCGGAGAAGACGCGCCACGCGATCACAGACGTCGTCATGTCTCTTTATGATTTGTTTGTGTGTTGTATCGCACATCTGAGCGACATGAGCCAACGTCTCAGGCGCATGACACCCGTGTCTACAACGTTTGTTGTAGCCCGGGCGTATATATATATACAAATCTATATATATATATATATATATATATATATACAGGTAGTTCAATAAGTTCTTAGAATGAGCTTTTTAGAATTCGAATTTTGGCGCGCTTCCACCGCTATTAGGAACTGCAACTTTTCGACTGCTAGCACGAAATATTATGGTGATTGGCCGTTGCGATTTCGTTTGATAGCTTTTCCCGTGCAACATATCGGCGTGATTTTTAAAAATGAAGAAAAAAGAGTTTCGAGTGGTTATCAAGCATTTTTATTTCAAAGGTTGGAATGCGACCCAAGTAAAAATTGGGTTGGACGAGACGTACGGTGACTCTGCGCCATGTTTTGCCACTGTTTCCAACTGGATTAATGTGTTAAAAAGAGGTCGCAGGAGCACCGAGAATGAACTAGGTCCAGGAGGCCAAAAAACGGCAACTGATGAGGAAAACATAGAGAAAGTGCGAAACATCGTTGGCACAGATAAGCGAATGAACATTAAGGAGATAGCGGAGGCATTAGGAATTAGTTTAGGTAGTGTGCATTTTATCCTATACGAAAACTTGAAGATGAAAGAGCTCAGAGAAAAATGGCTGCCGCATTTGCTCAACCAAGGCCAAAAAAACGCGCCTGTTTTCGCTTCACAGCGAAATTTGGCCAAGATGTCGAACAATCCGTCGGATTTTTGGCGCAGATTCATGACCGTCGATGAAAGCTGGGTCCATCACTACACTCCCGAGACCCAAGAAGCATCTTGCCAATGGTGTGCACTTGATGAAGGACCTCCGAAGAGGGTCGGACAACGGCATTGACCGGAAAAGTGATGGCTACAGTTTTTTAAGACCAACGTAGAATAATGCTGGTCGACTACCTTGAGAGCGGTAAAACGATCACAGGAGAATATTATGCAAGACTGTTGGACTGCCTTTAGCAAGAACTCATCGTGAAACGGCCCGCTTTGCAGAAGAAGGTTGTCCTGTTTTACCAGGACAATGCTCTTGCACACAAGTCCCGGCAAGCATCGGCAAAACTGGCCCAACTGAGGTTCGAACTTATTGAACAACCTTCCTATTCTCCAGACCTGGCCCCCTCTGATTATTTCCTCTTCGAACATTTGAAGAATAGTCTCGGTGGAAAGCGTTTTTCCAGCAATGAAGAGGTTAAGGCTGCTGTCAATGCCTTTTTCAGTCTAAAGACGCGGAATTCTACTTAAGAGGTTTAAAAGCTCTGAAATCTTGGTGGGAAAAGTGTATTGAGCATCTCGGGGAGTATATCGAATAAGATAAATTTAAAAACATGATTTGGAAAATTCTTGGCTTTCATTCTAAGAACTTATTGAACTACCTGTATATATATATAATACAGGTAGTTCAACAGGTTCTTAAAATTAGCTTTTCAGAAATCGATCTTTGGCGCTTTCACCGCTATTGGAAACGGCAACTTTTCGGATATTTAGCGCAGATTCGTGACCGTCGATGAAAGCTGGATCCATCACTACACTCCCAAAATCCAAGAAGCATCTCGCCAATGGTGTGCACCTGGTGAAGGACCTCTGAAGAGGGTGCGGACAACGGCATCGGCCGGAAAGATGATGGCTACGGTTTTTTGGGACCAACGTGGAATAATTCTGGTCGACTACCTTAAGAGCGGTAAAACGATTACGGGAGAATATTATGTAAGACTGTTGGACTGCCTGAAGCAAGAACTCATCGTGAAACGGCCCGCTTTGCAGAGGAAGGTTGTCCTGTTTCACCAGGACAATGCTCCTGCACACAAGTCGCGGCAAGCATCGGCAAAACTGGCCCAACTGAGGTTCGAACTTATTGAACAACTTTCCTATTCTCCAGACCTGGCCCCCTTTGATTATTTCCTTTTCAGACATTTGAAGAATAGTCTCGGTGGAAAGAGTTTTTCCAGCAATGAAGAGGTTAAGGCTGCTGTCAACGCCAATTTTCAGTCTAAAGACGCGGAATTTTACTCAGGAGGTACAAATGCTCTGAAATATCGGTGGGAAAAGTGTATTGAGCTTCTCGGGGACTATATCGAATAAGAAAAAAAATTAAAAACAAGATTTGGAAAATTCTTGGTTTTCATTTTAAGAACTTGTTGAACTACCTGTATGTATCGCTGGTAGCAAACGGCGACTACTAAATCAAGATTGCGCCTCATTCCTTTGGACTCAAAATTGTATGATATTGCCTCGAAAGTACCGTCATCCACACACGAGGTGTAGATACCAATCAATTCATACACATTTCAGTCGGTTTAGACTGCAATTGAGTATGTGGCATTGTCTGTATATTAAACATTTCTGAACCTTTCGATAAGTTCTAGGTGGATCAAACAGTTTGTAGCATGGAACGCAAGCAGTATAGGGACCAATACTTTTACTGTTCAGTATTTTGCCTTGAAGCTAAATACATCGAGGCCAACGATTTTTAATAGCATTTATACTACGACCAAAATATTTAGACCATATTCTTCGAGCCCTACTCCGTAATCAAATCTATCGTGGATGTACTGATTCTAAAATTTCCAAACAGATAATAGGGCACAGGTCCAGAGAACATAAAGGATGTTCGACAATTTGGAAACTTGATTCGCGCAATTTATCCGTGGCAAAAAGAGTTATGTGGGAGGGCGCATTGTTGTGGTGAAACAGCACAGTTCTCTTTTGCAACGTGATCCATAGTGCAATGATGCGTCCGTGAATTTTGATTATGCCTGCATTTTCTCCGACAAACCTTAAAGAAGCTAACCTGTAACAGGGTCACACAGAAACAGAAGCTGAGAGGCTTCCGTTGAATGTAAACACCCTCAATTAAATCTGTAGGACTTCTATTCTTCTGGTAGACTTGCATTGTTATATTGCCATGTCTTAGGCATGCAGCTAAAAGACAGATCATCTGTATAGAAGCTCGATTCCTCGCACTAGCCTAGGCAGTGAAAGTTTCGCATCCGCGTTATGCGGGTCGGGTAGCACGCGTCGTAGTATTAGCATTTGTAATTATGGTTGATGATTCAAGACAAGGGCGTCGTCCCAGTATGGGCTGATTTAGCCGATGTGCGTCGAAATTCTACCCTGCTGCCTCCTCTCGGCTGGATGAAAGCAAGGTGTCTTCTAGGCTTCAAGACAATTCTCAGCCTTGCCAGCTGGTAGCTACAGAAGACGTGTCCCTCTGTGCAACTTCTGCTGTGCTCGTAGGCAAAATCGAATTGCAAACGTAAAAAGGGGCGCACAGAACGTAAAACCTCTTTGGAATCCGGATCAACCTGACCTTCATTACCATGTCCCCGTGTGCTACATTTTTCACGCTCGCTTATTGCAGCCCTCATCTTATTGTCTGAGTTCAGTGATCTAGAAACAAAATGGGCACATAGTGGTAATGATGAAGCTCCGTACCGTGTCCTAGGCATTTGGCCCGAGTTTTGCCGACGAAAAGTGCAGCGGAGAGGAAGAGGTGTGGCGAAGCACCTGAATGAGTTGCGACTTGCAAGCGTGACTACGTTCGACCCCGGTACGAAATATGTTCAGTTGGCGTGCTATCCTAAAATCGGCAGGCTTGAGTTAAACTTTTCGGGCTGACCGTCAGGCAGGACTTAAGGTCCACGGGACTGCTTTTCGCATTGTTTCATAGGCGAACCCCCATAAATACATGGCCAATGAGAACGTAATTGCATCTAAGTCTGTCCGCGTATTGTTTAATTGCGTGCCGCAATGTGCATTTTGTGTGGTGACCAGATCTCCAGTATAGACATAGTTGAGATATTTCTCGCTGTACTACAACGCCTGCAAAATCTTTAGGAGTGAGCACATCGCTATACATAATAAATCGTTTTATTATTTCCCAGATTTAACCATAAATACTTCTCCCTAAAACTCATAGACACATAGACACCCGCACACATGCATACAATCAAACGCAGTTACGAATACCTATTTCGGGATTGAGAACGTTCATCATGTATAGTCCATTGTTTGTTTAATTTCATAAATTAGTAAGGCCAAAATATCGCCGGAACTAAATAATGTTTTCAAAGAAATGCTTAGAGGACAAAAAGAGCGGAGTCACATTTCGGTGGAACACCTCTTTTTACACTATTGACGATATGCTTCTAGACGAGCCATTGATTTACTGTTGGCTTTTGGCCGACACAGCGTGCCATGTCGGCGCACGGTCCTTCAGGTGTTACCTGGATGCATCTGATTAGTCTATTACTGTATTGCCACACTGTAATGCCACAGATATTATTACAGCACAAAAGCCTATAACTCACTCGTATAGAATGACGGGCACCAATCTACGATACAAGATCATATAGCCACGTAAATAATTGAAACGCTTTATTCAAGGTAGAAATAAAACAGTTTCTTAGATAATTTTTTGTTTGCTCTGCAAGTGTTTTCATCATAGTATAGACACTAGCTGCGCAGGCACTTGCCAGTTTTTCATCGTACTATAGACACTAGTTACGCAGATGACATGCGTGTATGGCGTGTTTGCAAACAGTACTAGTGAATGTAAAGAGGCAAGAAATTTTGTCAACCAGGCGATAATGAGTGTGTGCTACGCGCCTAATTAATAGAGCACCTTCTGTTGCTGATAGAGCCAGGCTTCGAGCTGTTAGAAGTCAAGGGGCTGGGGCTTGGTTACAGGCCCTACACTGTCCGCGAATTGGGACTCTGTTAGACGACGGGAGATGCGTATAAGCGCAGGGCTGCGGCTTGGTGTTGACCTAGTCGTGCCCCACCGATGTCGTTGTGGTGATTTCGTGGACGCGTTGGCCCATCATGGCCTGTCATGCGCGTTGAGTGCAGGCCGACGAGCGCGTCACTCCGCTTTAAATGACACCTTTAGCCGCGCACTTAGATCCGCCGGCATCCCGTGCGTTCTAGAGCCCCCGGGTCGTTCGAGGGATGATGGAAAAAGACCTGACGGTCTGACTTTGACGCCCTTTGAGCGTGGCCGCATGCTTGTTTGGGACGCAACTGTAATCGACTCATTAGCCCCTTCGATGGTCGGTGCAGGTACGGACCGAGCAGGTCATGCCTCCAGGTTAGCTGAGGCTAATAAATGCAGAAAATACTCAAGCGTCGATTGTCCGCACGAATGTTGTCCGTTGGCGTTCGAGACTATGGGAGCTGCAGGCCCCCTTACTCTCAAGCTGATTCAGCGGGTCGGTAAAAGCACTAATCTTTCGACGGGAGACTCTAGGGTAAAATATAAAAGTATATATGAACTAGTCTAAATTAAAGCTTTTGGGTTGACCCTCAGCCAAGATTTAACGTCCACGGGGCTGCTTTTCGCATTGCTTCATAGACGGACCCCCCATAAATACAAATGCGCAACGGTGAGACTCGAATCCGCGCACCTATTCGCCACCGGGCTCGACATATGAACTAGTCTAGAGCTCAATGACTGATACACTAGTAGTAGTAACATATTCAAAGATATACAATAACGTTACTAAAAACGTGTTATAGAAATACGTCTACGAGTAGTAAAAATGGAATGTCTCATTTCCTTATTTAATAATAATAATACTAACAACAACAACAATAATAATAATAATAGAGAAATTGTACCATCTTCTTATTGACATAAATCTACCTCTCGTTTTTGGTGTGTGCTTTTCTTTTGTGTATTCCTTTATTGTTGTCGCTCTCTTGAGACTCGCTTCATCGGTCAATCTACTTTATATCGGAGGTAATTCCGATGTCGGCAGCTTTTAGCGGCAGTCTATGTCGGTGTGTGGGCGAGGTAGAACAAGATCAATCGCGCATCTACGTACTGCCAGTCGCAGTTGGCGTTATAAATTCGACGCCAACCGACGCAACTGTCGCTTATACGCGGCTAGCAAAGCATTGGCAAGGGAATTGGCCCGCCCGCCCGCCCGACACGACGGCCGCACACTCGGCATACGTGCTGTTCCAACGCAACAACCGAGGTTGATGACGCACTTACTCACCTTAAATCGGAGGTTGGCGATTGGCGGCGTCGCGTACGGTATCCCCAGAAACGCGACGAGACCTCGATCAGACGGCGTCTCGACGAGTTTGCCCCGAATCACTCCCTGGTCGAGCACAACCCGGGTCGGCGACGTCCGTGCGATATCCGGAGACACCTGACTCCCGTTATTATCGGGCGTTTAAACCGTTATAGCCGCCCGACACCCGCCACCGGATAATGCCATCGATCGTGATTCGAATCAACGATTGAAACACGAAGAGACCGACAACACAACAACCGACGATAACAGACACACACACAAAAATACAAGCAGACAAATGTCAGATTAGCCCTTATTTCGTCTAGTCGAATCGACAAGACAACACTAGATATTCGGTGCCGCAGCACGTGCGCAGGCCTCGGCGGTGTGGGGAACGCCGGGCTATCCATATGAGGTACTTTATCAGTCAGTTCGAATTTAGCTCGTGTCATAGAACCATGGTGTCTTTTTTTCATTGGCGTCTGCATATACCCAACACGAGAAACCAAGTGTGTAGGAAAGGCTGAATAGTTATCCTTAGCAGTGTTGGTTGGTTACTGGCAATGAATGGAGGATTCATTATCGTAGACAAACCTGTCTTCCTATTCCCGATACGTATGGTGGAAGCGATCTTTATGCTGACGGCAGCAAATTCAGTTGCTAAGCGTTTGTATCATTAGTTCGAGCCCAACACCTGTTAAGGATGACAAGGCGTTTACAATAAATCGCTAGCTAAAACTATGTATGAACAAACCTGTATCGACTGGGGAACACTTCCAGGTGGTGGAAACGGGATCCGTGGCAATTCTTGAAACCCTGAAAAGCAAATGCATTAAAAATTAGTGTTACATATATACACGTTGTAGAAAGTCGTCTTCTTTTAATTTGTGTAGTATAGTTTGTCGTCTTATTCCCTACCTGACTAGCACACGCGTCGCGTTTTCAAAACATTGGATAAAAGGTTGGAACACCTAGAACGGATTGCTGTTGTAGAAACGTAGCAAACGCAGCCAAGATACGTGTAACTTACTCCAAGTTGTGCCGAAACTGGATCTGCAAAAACTCGAATATCTAGTTGTGCGCCTTTCACTTTGTCACCGCTGTCGACCGATGCAAACAGATTTGAAAAAAATCGTACTACCTCTACCAACCAGCTTTAAGGGGGCGAGGGACGTCGAGGTAGCGGATGCGAACTCGACTGTGAACTGCTAAGAGTGTCGGGAACAAGGATATCGACAAGAGCTTAACAGGAATCGGCGGTGATATAATCCGCGTCGGAACTAAAGCTGCTATGGCAGTGTTGAAGCTGTGTTGCCTAGAAAGAGAGCCCGTAGAGTAGGAAAGTATATCTGTGACGTAGAGAACACAAGTAGCTTCGTCATTAGCGGGCGCCATCCGTTCACCGGGCTAGTCGGCCGTTTTTATCACCCCTGCGCTAAGCTAGAACTTTCGGTGGAGCTTAAACTAGGTTACGCAAGCGTACAGGTACAGCGTCTGCTGCAATTTCAACTTGCACAACGCAGCCATGTGCCGTGTTCCAAGTTATTAGTGGTATTGTTTACCTATGAAGCTCGGATAGACAAGCAAAAGTTCGCCTGTTATACACATGATGCCCCTGCCTTAGCTACAATAAACGATTTACAGAAAGAACAATAAAATAGATGTTTGACCACTTAACTAGAAGTTCGAGAAAGACTCGGATAAGGTGGCTCGCCTTGTCGCACAAATCTATCATCTTAAGTTGAACTGACATTCTAATTGTCGATTTCTATCGAAGCGGCAACCGAGTAAACAGATTAGTTCAATCTGCGACTATTTGAAAGTCAGGAATACCCGCAAATTATTTGTTGAATCACTGTGAACTAAAACACTCTGTTTATTTTATTTGGGCAGCCGGTATTTTCGATGCAATAGACAGCGGGAGATTACAGAGTACCTTCTCGCCATCTTTATACAATTACTGCTTAAGTTTTGGTGCGACTGGTGAAGCAACATTCGCGTAATCAGTCTGTCTTTGCACAGACTTAGAGCTGACATTTTATGGCTCTTTTATCAGCGATGAAAAACCATCTGAGATCAGACATTCGCGTAGAGTTTAACTCGTTCGGTTTCTCTGTATACTTTCCTAGCTCCGCAATGATTGTTACTGGATGCTTGGGCATCTCCTTAGCTGATGCAATGAGCCTTCTCATTCAACTGTCGACGTCCTGATTTTAACGTAGGCTAAAATATCGTCATCGGTGAACGACACGGGATTAACTTCGTGGATTCGACCCCAGAATGCAGATATATCTGGACATTCATGTATACTCACACTATACACTGTGTTTAGCCTTTTCGCCGCTTACATCTGGTCTGGGTCTTGTAAGCAACTCGTCAATGACCCGCGCGTCATAATTCAGGCGTTGGCATACGGAAAATACTCACTGAGTTCTGCGACAGTCTAAAAAAACGAAGAGATCTTTGTGCCTCGGGATTATCTGGGCAGTGGATCAAGAGTTTCGGCGGGGCCTGCGCAGTAGAAGTCTTTCGTGGACTTCGAAAAACTGTAGACGCAATTTCTTTGGCAAATTTTTGCAGCTATTTTCACCGCTCTGTCGTCTTATCGAGTTTGAACTTGGTTCCAACTCTCGCCATCTTCAGTACCGTGAAACGTACCGTTCTAAAGCCGTAAAGACAGCTCATCGTTACACTTGCTCTCTTCACCGAGTTTTCGGGTCATTCCCCATCGCCCTCTCCATACTCTCCGATAGTCTGACTTCTTGGCGCTGGTGTTCTCTTGCTGCTCCCGTTTTGTGTTTGTAACGTCGTCGACCTGTGACACTTAGCACAGGTGCACCTACGATTATCCTCACGTGTTTGTCGGCCGGCTTTGCAGTCTAACAGAAGTGTCTACGCTTATACGGAATGACTGCGGTAAATAATTCGTACCATACAAATCGATAACGGGCCAATCTCGGCGAGGCGTTTTAGTTCATACGCATTGCGATGAGTAAGTCCAGAAGAACCACTTCACACAAATTACAGCACTGTATCTTTAAATAAGAAAACTCATAATTTTTGCACCTCGATCTGAACGTGACTACTTCCGGCAAACCAGAAGCAGACGACTCATTATTTACGTTATTGCTGATTATTCATTACGTTTGTTGCTATGCGCTTCGATGCTGACAGTTTTCACGCCCATCACTATTTTGCGCTAAAACGTGCAGAAAGTGCGTGATGCATGGAAGAAGACACAAGATGTGCACGGATCCAGGTAGTAATCAAACCAAATTAGAAACCTTCCCTCAGGCTATATAGTTGCGGGTACGTTTCTGTACAGCCTGCGCGAGCTTACAGAGCATGGGGGCAAGCGGAGTCACTATGCAGTTTCTTGGCGTGGCTCACAAAGAAGCTGCTAGGTAATTGAAAACATGGTGGCCTCTATTGGTATTGCTTGATCAAGTATGTCATTATGTTGACAGAGCATTTGCCGTTTAAACGAGGTTTATTGCATTAAGGTACTTCACGGGGCCGCAGTCCATGTTGTGTTTTTCTATGATGTCTGCACCGAGTAACAATTGCTGTCGACAATCGAGTACCGGACCGAAAAATGGAACTCTCAGTTACCACTAAAAAAGGAGAAGAATCAATGAAGTGAAGAAAACTTATAAATCGCCAAGCCTCTCGGCTCCTTAAAAATCGCCGAATATCTCGGAGCCGAAAAGTAGATGAAGGAATTAGGAATCTGCTACAAATGCTGTGTTTATAACTAAATCATATGTGCTAAAGTGGGGAAAATGTACAAGCTACTTATGGTGACTAAGCAGTGTCCCAAAACAGTGTGTATATGTGGTACCGTCGATTTTGCGACGGTCGTGAAGAGGCCGAATATGACGTCCGTTCGGGAAGGCTTCGACGGCAATAACAGCAAAAAACGTTGAAAATTTGATTATATTGTACTCAACATTAGCTGAACAGCCTTGACTGATATCTTATGCATAGGAAGACGATCAGTAAAGTTTGCTACAAAACTGTTGAACTGTCAGTTTAACTGTTCAAATTAACGCTTGTCGGGAAGTATTCAAATTGGACCTTTAGGCGGAAGAAGAAAGCGCTGGATTGCTTCAGAGAGTGATTACAGGAGGCAAGTCATAGACATAAGGCTTACGATATTAAGGCCAAAGCTCAACCAAGTCATAGACATACGGCTACGACATTGAGACCAAAGCAGATTCAACACCAAGGTTATTTTCACTGTTTTTACGACTGCAAAGGAATCATATTCCATGGAAATCTGCCACCTGGTTCTTCGGTCAATAGGAAATATTACCGTGAAATTTTAGGAAGATTGCGCGAAAATTCTAAGCAAACGACTCGTGAATCCTCTATCACGACAACTCTATCACATCATTACTAATCGATTTCGAATTATTTGGTGAAAAATTCGATTTCTCTCTTTCTGCAACTTCAATATTCGCCAGACCTGGCTTATGTATCAGACATTTTCGAGTACAACACACGCGGGTGGCTAGTTGTTTGAGATTCTCTACAGACGCGTTTTGTTCAAACGATGGCTTACGACGCTTTTATCACGTGTAGTTAAAGAATTATTATAGTGGTTTGGAACTTGTTCTTATGTCAGCTCGAGAGCGTACAGGCCCTAAAGTGGCTGCGGCTCCCGTTGCATCCCTCCAGCAAACATGGTTTTTCCCTCTCTCATGCTGCTGCTATTTCTAGTGCTTTCTTCTGCAGCCAATGTTTTTGCACTATTTACCTTTCCTTTTTCCTCCTTCCTGTTCTGATTGAGTGGCTAACGCTGGCGGACGGACGGTGCCAGACCGATCCTAGGCCTCCTATTTCACATTCTCCCACAGACGGATACAGGCTGGCCAGGAAACTTGAACTGCTTGTGCAGACGCCCGACCATAATTGCCACGTAAACATAACGCGTGCTCAGATCATGTGGCCAACGCCAAGCTGCTACGAGAAACACCCTCCGGAAGACAGGAAGGGAAAATAAATGCTTTAAATCTCCGTCCTACTTCCTCGCGCCCTGCCATTAGGCAGACACGGGGCATTCCTGACACAGGGCAGCCTGCGCTAATGTTGTCGACTGTAGTGATGCTGGTGTCTGCTGCTGCTGGCACCACTGTTTGTTTTTTTTCGTTGTAGAATATATGTTACAGTCATTTCCATCGGAACTACTCTTTTTGTTTTGTCTTGCGCTCCGCTTTTATTATTCCTTTCTAATGATGGTGTTTGGTTGCCGTCCTTCCAACGCTGTCATTGCTTGGTCGGTTCTCCAGCCCGTTGTATCTCCATCCCGTTTCGCCACCTCATTATGCTTTCCACCAGCCGGACACTCTGCTCTCACTTGCACCCATCCCCAACCCATCCTGACAGCACCGAGTGGCATATGGCCGGTAAATCCTTGACTACGCCTTCAGGTGTCGGGTAGAGGAAGATGTATGGGTCACGTCATCCTCCCCGTCTGTTTCGCGCCCGTAATACACTTGGTATCCGGAGGCTTACCTATCTGATGCAGGCATCATTGGAAGCGCCCATGGCCAGCTAATAGCTGCCATGTCATGAACGCGCCGCCAATACCCCGTCAATGGCCCTCCTATTTAGCCTTCTACTCTTACTACTACTGTCTGTCTCTCTGTACCGCTCATATTTGCCTTGTCAAATATATAGCCTCGGGACTCGGTACGTCTCGAACGGCAAACAGGAACAACCTAATAGGTCTATTTTGTTCATTAAAAACAAAACAATTTAGCCTCGGGAAACAAAACAAAGGAACATAGAAAGAGGGAGAGAGGGAAACAGGGAGCTAGAGAAAGGGAAATACAACAAAGTGACTGCCGGGATGTTATATATATATATATGTAAATCTAAAATGTATTTTAAAAGCGAACACATCTGTTTTGTGTGAGTGCGCCTGATTAAGTCGAGGCTCCAGTATCGAGTATCTAAACTGATAAAGAAATCGGACAGAGTTAATGAAAACGAAATGATCACCTCACAGATCACGTCACACTGTTCGTTAGGAAGACTGACGGTGACGACCTACAGAAAGAAAGGAAGAGTGAGAGAGGGAAAGAGGCAAACAGAGAGAGAAGGAAAGAGGGAGATCGAGGCAGTTTTCCTTCAAGGCGTGGAAATTGACAAATCGAGAAACAGCACCTAGGACCAGTGGTAGTAGTAGTAGTACCACGGTACGATACAATGTTGAAAGGGAGCCGTGTGAAGAAGACAGCGTTAAGAATGTTAACGTCGATGACTCGTGCTTCTTATCATCAGATGTGTCTCTAATGAGATCCGGCGACAATCAGCTAACGTAAACACTGCTCTATCACCTCATCATCTCCGTTTATACTGTTTTACTTCTCTCATGTAGTACTTCTCTTAGCTAGCATAGTGAGTGTACGACTTCGCCACCTGACGACTGTTACTCCCGCAGTAAATGCGTCCCTGCGTTTGCTAGGCATCTTAACTCGGTGGTCCGTGGATAATATAGATTAGATACCGTATTTCGAATGTTTGTTTGATACTTTATGAGATTCTGCTTTCTTGTTGATGAGTTTGGATTGCCTTTTTTTTAATTCGCTGCAGTTGTTGGCCTGGCGAATAGGCCATATAGATATTCTTTCAAACAGCAAGAGGCTGAAA
>QVRM01002755.1:350000-442500 GCA_003439945.1 Dermanyssus gallinae
ACCACGCCGCCGAGCTCTATCTACAGAAATCATATAATTGACGTTGCTTTTGGTTTACTGAAAATATCCTTCTGAAGACAATAGCCGACCGGATTGGCTACGAGCAAGACATCATGGTAAACAGGTAGGTGCAAGCGCTTTCAAAACGCTACCTACACAGTAGCGTCCATGTATGAGTCTATAGAGAGAGAGATAGGAAGATAGATACATGGCTATCGACTCGTCTGGTATGAAAGGCTAGTCTAGATCTAGCGCGTTCACTCGATATTGTTATGATCGATATCGGAGCTATAATACCCGAACATTATCAGTATGGACAATTTACGAAAATAATTCTGCGAAAGGCTACGGATGTCGATAACACCACGTGTTTCAGAGACACAACAGTTCGCCGAACACAAGAACGTACAGATAGAATAGAAGACGATGTTTTCTTTAAAATTGTGCTCAACAAAGTCTTTGAAGGTTATGTTCCGTTCAAACGTGGTAGCCAATACCACGAACCGACACCGCCCAGTACTCGTATAGCATCAGATCAAAAGGACCAAAGTAAGCGCCTTTTGGTAATTCAGTTGCGCACACAGGGCAGATCAACAATATATTTGTTTTGATTATTGGAAAATTGATTCCTCAAAAATGCGCTCCTCTTTGCTGCCTGAGAAGCGAATAATTTTAGCCCAACATATTAGCTTGCTTATGCCTAGCTTCTGTGTTCAAAAGAAGCTTGTTAACAGAAACGTAACTTTAGTTTTACAGTAAAAAATGTTCGTATGATCAATAACTTACCGGGGGTAGTGGCATCCTAGCACAGGCACAGGAGGACATAGGTCTAGATATAGATTAGCTGGATAGTAGAGGAGAGAGAGAGAGAGAAGAAGAAGAGAGAGCAGAGAGAGATAGACAGATGAAGAGAGAGAAGAGGAGACTAGAGAGAGCAGAGGAGAGAGAGAGAGAGAATGAGAGGAGAGAGAGCAGAGATAGAGCGAGAGAGAGAGAGAGAGATAGTATATATATAGATAGATATATATATATATATATATATATAATATATATATATATATACATATATATATATATATATATATATATATACATATATATGTATACGAAATAGTCAGGTCGCTATCACAAAGAAGATGTTGTCGCAATAGTGCAGGAGGATACCTTGGTAATATGGATGCTTAAGTAACATTAAAGCTATCGCTCAGAGTGCCCCTTTTATAAGAAGGTGACACGTGTATTTAGATATACATGTCAAGCGGATAATAAATCATTGTGTATATGATCCCAGCGAAATAAATGTACGAATAAAACACCGAATATATATATGTATAGCATTAAAACGAATCAATTTATATTTTTCCAATAACTGTACACAGTTATTGGCCGTCATGCGTGCGCATGACGCCTGCCACAGTGAAGCACCGATGTCGATAGAGAACTTTGAGTAATCCGCATGACATGTCAGCCGTTAACTACTGTAACCCGGTCGGCACCGTGCGAGTTCAGCTAGTGAGCTGTTTACAGCAACGATCCGGATACCGCACCGCAGCCGCTGCAGTAGGTGGGCCAACAGCGGGCCGAATGTCTCGATTGTGGCGAGTCGGTCCACAAAATCAAACCTCAATCTCACCCACCCATCCATTGAAACGAAACGCTCACATTCACAAATCCATATTCAGAGAAGAGCTTGTTGTTGTTGTTGTTGTTGTTGTTTCTGTTGTTGTTAATCAAACCTCAATCCTCAATCTCACCCACCCATGCATTGAAACGAAATCCTCACATTCACAAATCCATATTCAGGAAACAGCTTATTGGTGTTGTTGTTGTTGTTGTTGTTGTTGCTGCTGTTGTTGTTATTGTTGTTGTTGTTGTTGTTGTTGTTGTTGTTGTTGTTGTTGTTGCTGTTGTTGTCATTGTTGTTGTTGTTGTTGCTATTGTTGTTGTTGCTATTGTTGTTGTTGTCGTTGCCGTTGTTGTTGTTCTTTGATTATTTGTGTTGTTTTTGTTGTTGGTGTTGTTATCGTTGTCGCCGTTGTTGTCATTGTTGCGGCTCTTGGCGCGCTTCCCCCTACCGTTGTGCCGGGTGCAGTCACAGCAAAGTGAGGAGCAGAGAAGGGAGAAGAATTTTGTCACATAATGAGCCGATTAGACCTGAAGCCCGAGCAGCAACGACGACGACGACGACGATGCCATTGTGTAGTCGTCAGTCACCTGCAGTAACTGCGGGCAGCCAGTCAGCGCAGTCGACAACGCTGCTAGTCAATTGGTTCGCCTGCCATCACCACATTTAACCTCACGCCACCTAACCTGGGCTGACGCAATACCTTACGCAGTTACGACACATGCTCGTCAGCCAAACCCTGGGCTTTAGGGCCAAAGCTGCACCACTGGCTTGCATGTCTAACAATTCCGTCTAACAGTTTGCAAACTATAAATATGAATATATATATATCTATATATATATATATATATATATATATATATATATATATATATATATGTGTGTGCAAGTTTGCACGCATACTCGTATTATTCTTACTGAGAGTAATAAGCAGTGATGTTTGACGCAGGGCTCTGGCACTCAATTTTGCCGAGTTAGAGTAGTTAACGTGAAACTTATTATTATTATTATTATCACCAGAATGCCATAGAGACTATGCTTCACCCAATCTGCAAATCTTAAGATCGCATCAAAGAAGCAAGTATCGCGTCGCAACTACCGAACCCGCGACCGTTGGTCACCGGCCGGCCACTTTCACAATTTCATTTTGTCGTCAAATGGATATAATAAAACGATGCTCTATCGGGCTGCATATGCATGTCGTCTACTTCGTCGCTGTGTTGAACAATGTATGCGAACAACGTCGAATTGTGCACGAATCAACCGCTAGCGACAGACGCCAATAACACTAGCACCATGAGAAGTAACCAAAAACAATCTACAAAATCGAAACTATCTAGAATTAGTCACTATGCAGGTGGCTTTTGATGAGCAGGCTAATCTGTCTCCAAATGTCAGGGAGCTGTTTGCCAAAAGCGCTTTCGTCAAAGCAAAGTCGTTTTTTTGTGCGAGGCCCCTAGGTTCGTACGCACCACCTCATTCTATACTAGTCCTACAGTTAGGCCAGAAGCGGTGCGCTTGTCGGAGCGCCTTGATCAACTTTAGGTTGAGCAGCAGCAACTTCATCAGACGCGTTCGAATAGCGTCCGCCACTAGCAGCAACCCCACGCATCACGAACACATTAGAGGCGGCAATCCAGGTTCATCATGCATTTCACAGTGGAAGTCCTACAACCATAGTACTGTAGCGATTTTGTACTGAACTGAAAGGCATGCCTGTATTACTCGTCGTGTGCCTGCCTGTATTACTCGTCGCCGCTGCAGTGCCGCCCATCGTAGCGTACCGTTTTATTGAATCTTTGTCTGTGTCCCAAATGCCTCCAGATCATACCGAACTGGCCGATGAATACGAATAAAATGCTACTGGTTGCAATGAGTTACTTATACCACGGCTAATTAAAAGGGTGTATCCCCCCGCACAGTTACGCGAAGAACTGTAGTAACAGCTTCGCCGCGCAATAAAATTTAAAAACATATAGAGGCAACATAAACGGTATTAATAATAATAATAATAGTAATAATAATAATAATCTTTATCAACCACTGTCGGAATGCTTGCTTATTACAGCAAGGTGCACCAATTTGTTTGCTCTCTGATACTTGTGTCAGAACGTGCTAGACTGTAATACAGCTGTGGGGATGTGAACGATCAGATTTGTATTGTTTTTTTCTAAGTCAAATTACTAGTGTTATTTATAGATGTAGTAGTTTACACGTGTTAACGACTGATATTAGTACGGCTGCCTCTAGGACACTACAACCATTAGGGTGTAAATAATAACTTTCTCGTAGCAATGCAACGTGCGTAAATTGCTTTGACAAACCTCTCTCATGTAAAATTGCCTCTTATAAATATGTAATACGTCTACAGCTAGACATGAGCAATACTAATATGAATAATAGCAAGAATAATGCTTATTGATTTCTGTCAAATTACGAGTATTATCTAATGGATTTTTTTTATCACTTTGCTGGCTACATTAGGTTCACTAGAGGTTTTGCTAGCTTGCATCTGGGCTGTTGTACCAATGCGAATTTGTGAATGATTCGACGTTTATAAGTGTTGCCGATCAGCTGTTGTCTAAAGCTAAATGCACTAAAAGTAAGAACTTAATGCAAGAAGCTGCATATGTGCTATATGTATACGTCATGAAATTATACATATCCCGCTATTTAGAAGCAAACGGAATTGCATTCGCGCGTTCTGACTTCGCGAAAGTAATTTCCGTTTGCTTCAGATTGCCGATTTATAGTATCGCCAACGAATAATATGATGCAAAAGCGTGATGAGATTATTGTCATTGTGGTTGTTACCGAGGACGTAAGGCGTTGAAGTGTTAAAGAAACCTGAAGCTGCTAAGTTTGTCCTCCACGTACTGATCAAAACGACAATTATGTGCAGTGTGTAGTACATTCATGTGCGTACCTACTGTAGAGGTAGAGCTGGAGCTTTCATTAAAGAAGCCTTATACCGCCTGCCTTGTGCAACGCATGGTGAATTGCGCGGCAAACATTTTAATAATGCAAACAAAGAAAGGTATTTGAGATCATCAGGTTACGGCCATTGTACCTTGGCTCTCGTTGACGTCGCGGTAAACAACGCGGTGCAGAAGCCAACAAATTGTTAACCTGCACTACTACTCTCTCTCTGTCCACTGCGATCAATAGCTAATAGTGATGATAAATACGTAGAAAACTATCTGCTAGTGGCAATGTCCATGCTTACCTAGCTACTAGCTTGGGCCATCTGGAATGACCACCATGGATGTATAAATACACTACGAGTGTACTTGTAGGTATTCAGTGCATTCATTGTAGATATTCTCAAATGGCCTAGTTGCGATCATTTTTCCTTCACTCTTAGTGGCCGTCCACGCCCTATAGCATGACCCGCAAGATGCATATGAAAATCCACTATACCTTACGCCCAAGAAAATAATATTTATAAGCCCATATATATATATATATATATAGAGAGAGAGAGAGATAAAGAGAGAGGTGAATTAATAGGTGACGGTTTACTTGCCTCCGTGTTTATTCGGCTCTCGCCAGCTATACACTGTGTCAACTTTTCGGGCAACTCGTGGATTCCTTGCCAAAAGAAGCCCTTATCTTTAGAGGCAAACCAATCATCTGCCCATTTTCGGGCGTTTTCGTAGGAAAAAAATTCTGATTAGCCAGAGCGTCACCTAGCGATGCGAAGATGTGGTACGTGAGTGAAGCCAAGTCTGGCAAATTAGCGGGGAGACAAAACCACTTTTCCACCGAAATGGACTTAAGTGTATAATCTGCGTAATTATCTATGTTACATGCATACTCACTATGAGTGAAATAAATACGATGATGACTTTCCCACTGAAACTGTTTTATACGTTTTGTCACTGACTCTGCATTATGTGATGACTCGTTGTCGTGGAGCAAAATCAATTGGTTGTACCATCTTTTGTATTATTTTTGTTTTTCGTGCAATGTGCCTGGTGTAAATTGATTATCTGTTGACTGTAGCGAGCAGCAACGACCATTTCACCAGGTTTTAGTAGCTCATAATAGACAACAACACCTTTTTGATCCCACAATACACAGAGCATTGTTTTTTCCAAACCAATTCGCGCTAACTGTCGATGACGTTGCTGCGCCAAAACCTAACCATGACTTTGAGTGTCTGGGATTGTCGAGGAAGATTAATCTTTATCTCCGGTCACGATCCAATGCAAAAATGACTTCTATTCGAACCTGGCGACCAGAATCTCATAAGTGGTTGGTCGTTTTTTGCTGTCTTTCATTCGGTTTATGTGGGACCAACTTTAAGAGTTTCAAGATGTTCTTCACGCCCTTCAAGCGTTGCAAATTATTGTTTGGCACTCGTTTAACTGAGCAGCAAGTTCTTCTTGCATTTGCGTGTCATCTACGTCAAGAGAAGCTTGCAATTTGATGTCTTCAAACTTTTGGCGGTTTTTCGCGCGCTTCATTGTTCAGTTAGAAATTGCCAACATTGAACTTTTTAAACCACCTAAAACACCGTGAATTACCGAGAGCATTCTCGCCGTTAGCTCCGACAAGTATTTCATGCGCTTCGGTCGCAAATTATTTAAAAAATAATAATGATCAAATAACAGAAAATTAAACCTTTCCGCAGATCGGTGATTTTTAACAGAACGTTTCACATGATAAAAGCTCCCGGAAATTTCGTAAGAAATACTTTGCTCGCTGCACAATGAGCCAGACACTCCAACAACTGAACTACGTTCTTGCCGCTATTAGCTGCTAGCTACAGCAATAGCAGCGCCCTCTGTCCGCAGAATCCGGTTTTATATGCATATACCTGGAATATATATATATATATATATATATATATATGTATATATAAATAAATATATGTATATATATATGCGAAAGAGAAAACACGGCAAAACGAAAACGTAGGAGTAATGTGCCTTTTGAAGGACTTGCCATGTTAAATATGAGAAAGGGAGGAAACGAGAGGTAAGTGGGAAGGACTACATAAACTACTAGAAATAGGGTATGTCGATATAATAATAGTAACATAAATGTATTTGTGTAGGATGGAAGTGACGTCGGGTTTCAAGAGATACAATTGTTGTGGTACAAATTGAAATCTGTACAAAAGGCGGGAAAGCGAGGTTTGGGAGAGTTGGGATAATAACCAAATATTATTTTGTGCGAAGAAGTTGGTAATGCCAAAACGAAGGATTCGGTGGTTATAGACATACACCTGGAAGATATATGGACAGTTAGGGGGTATATAGAGCCCCAATCAACACGGAAAAGAAGATGAGCAGCTAGAAAGAGTAGATAAGGTAAATGAGGGATATCAGAATAAGGGAGGGGTAATATGCCTGGGAAATGGGGATGCACATATCGAACAGGTGGATGAAAGACAGAGCGGGCAGGAGGCTGACACAACGGAAGCGGGTAGAAATGAAATATACGTACACACAGGGGAATAGAAAGTCACGCGTGAACTGTGTACTGACAAAGGATATTAAAATAGATGAATGGGTAGAGGAAATCAGGATAGATGAAAATCGAGCAAACAATAGTGAAAGCGATTACACGTGGGCAGAAGTGAGCGGGAGAAAGAATAAGCCGGAGCATGCAGTTATACCCAAAAAAAATTGAATAAACACAAATGGGGGCATAAAGTAGAACACATACACCAAGTGGGAAAGAGCTGGTAGACGAGATGCATAGGAACATTAAGAGCGCAGAAGACAATTGCTCTAAGATAGGGGGAGTTTAAAATGGAAGGGACGGAGGGTGGTGCAGTGAGTAAATACATAAAGCAATACTGGAACGAAAGAGGTAGAGTAGGGAACATAGAAAAAAATGTAATGGGAAGGAACGCAGGTAAGGCAGACAATTATTGGGCTAATTACAAGGAAGTCAAGACTAGAGCTCAAATATTAATAGAAAATGCGATTAAAAATGTAGACGAGAAGGAATTTGGCAGGGGACTATGTCAGTTTTGGGACTACGCCAGCCAGGAAAAAAAGAATGACAAATAAAGAACAGGATAGATCATATATAATACAATAAATGGAATGGACACCGCGTTACAAGCATATTTTTTCTTCAAAACTGAAGCAAACAGTGCAAAAAAGGACAAGAACTAGCACGTAGGTTACAATCAAAGGCGTGGCGAAAAACATGAATCCACAAACGGCAAGCGGTCTTGACAAAATTTTGGTAGGGATTATCCAGGCGTTGGGCAAGAAGTACGCGTATTATCTAACAGAGCAATTTATAAGCATACTCAAGGGGGTAGATTTCCGCAGAGTGGCGCAAAGAAAGAGGTTCTCTTCTTCCCAATGAGAGGGTAGATAATGACTTTACAAAATAAGCGGCCAAACACAATTTCACCTATAAAGTATCGAATGCAGATATTTAAGAGTAGAGTACAAAGTTATCTAGAGACAAATAGAAAATAGGAGAATGGTAATGCGAATTAGGTTGTGAAAGTAGAAAAGTAGACAGAACAAAGTTGCATCAAATTATGTTGGATAAAGGTTTTAAAAGGAGTTGGGAGGTTGAAAAAAAGTTAGAAACAATTCAGAGAGAAGCGATAAGGTTTACATTGGGTTGCCGTTTTAATTGTACCGGGAAGCTTTTTGATTTCAATTCATTTTATACAAATAGGAAATACAAATTAAGCTTAGATTTAGTATTAGGATTAAGGATGTCACAAAAAAAATGGGCTAAACAAATCCAGCTGGCGAAGACGGCACTAAGAATAAGACGAAATCGGATTGCAGAGTAAAGTTCGCAGTCAGGGAGAGCGGGCACAATAGTTAGCGATGGGCAAGCGCGAGGATATCGGATAAAATTGTAAAATAGAGGGTAAAAGTTATATACGGGCAAATGGAAATTGGCGATTGGTTCCAGATCGAGTTTTTCTGGTATACATGGGACGCATGGGCGGGCTTAGATGGATAAACGATAATTCAAGAGCGAGTGGGTTAATGGCAGATGCCAGGGCAGGAATGTTGGATACAAAAATACCACGAGCTAAATATAGAAAGCGGGACAGTACAGAATGTTGAGCTTGTGGGTCAGGGAACTCGGTTGAACATATTGTAAAATAATGTGCATCCCCGAGGGGGAGCAGAGATATAGACCTGTAGGGGCCCTAGCCTTAGGACAAAATGTTAGAAACGTAATATATTTGCTGTTGCTCTAAGCGCTCATGATATAAAAGGGTAAAATTACACCCAACAGGTATACATGTCAGGCGAACATATATATATATAATCAAAGTCATCCATATCAAGGTTCGCAGACTAGATTCTATGGGGGGCACATATCTACCAGAATCGACCCTTACTAATAATTTCGAAGATCGGAATTTCTCTTTTCTTTCTCTTGGATATTGACCAGGTTAAGGAATACATCTGGTAGAATGTATTTATGTATATATATATATATATATATATATATATATATATATATATATACATATATATATATATATATATATAAAGTCGAGACCGCGAATTCTGACCTTTAAGAGTTATTTCACACACAGATATATATATATATATATATATATATATATATATATATATATATATATATATATATAGTTGTGAAATAAGTCTTAAAGGTCAGAATTTGCAAGCTCTACTTTTTTTATAGGGGTTGGTACACCTTTATATATTTAAAGTGTGTTACCAGGAATTAATTTGCGTTACATTGAAGGCAAGCTCTAAAGTCTGGGTCTACAAATTGCAAAAGCTGTAAAACAAACTAAAAAAGTAAAAAATTATGTTAAACATTTATTTAATAATTAATGATAGCACAACCATAGCCACAACCACATGCAACATTTTAGCAAATGTTTATACACAGCATGACAATACTCAACCTGGTGGATAATCATGAAAGAAAAAGTGCTTCTACCCGGGCAGGATTCGATCCTCCGCATGGCAGCCCGTCATTTTTGTACCACGATACACAAGTCGCACACGCCATCACCGAACCGCATAGAACATTGTATCTAATACGTGTGCATTAGCACATATGACGAACAAAGTGCACAAAATCGTGACAAAGTGACTTATTGGAGAAGGAAGAAAGAAGCCCTGCAATGACACTTATACGTGAACCAAGGACAAGATTATTTTTTTCGTAGGTCTATTATGAAGTCGGCGTTATCTAGTGCATCATAAATCAGCGTAGGATCACCGTAGCAACGCTGGTCTGCGCCGTGTGTAGCAGGGTGCGAGCTATCTAGTAGCAGTAATCAGACAGAATTATAATTCGGGCTGGCTGAATTCAATTCGCACGCCAACCCCACGGTACGCCAGCGAGCTCCGTCGTTGATTGAGGTTGGTTCTGTCGGGTAGTCGCCAGTGAACACTGCCTGCCGCGAATCAGTGCCTAATAGCGAAGCCACACGCCATTTGGCAAGAGTCAAAGAGAAAGCTGTGTCGGAGCAGAGAAACGTTGTGTTTTCCCTGGCTCTCGCCTTAGTCCGAGGCTCAAACAATCGTCTATTGTCGTCATACCTGCGAGCGAAAACGAGATGGTCCCAAAGGAAAGCGTTCTGCGACGGTGACGACGACGACAACCACGTGACCTTGTGCCTTTGCTCTTTCCGGGGTTGTCTCGCGGGACGCAGACGGTGACACGGCACTCCATCTCAGAGTGCAGTGCGCGAACCCAATCAGCAAAGCCCAGAGCTTAGAGTATCTCCGTCGAGAGTATCTTTACCCCCGCACTCTACCACGACGCAGTCGACTCGCTGCTGAGTCGTCGCGCTCAGTAACGGGAAGAACTGGCTGACTGAAGCGGACTATGTATGTGTGCAGACGTCACAGCAGGACATTTTCGAGTTTATCCGATCACCGTTAAAGAAGTGGGAATGCAAGAGAGAGGGAGAGAGAGAGCGAGGAAGACAGAGGAATGGGGGTTGAGAAAGCCAGCATCCTGTATAGTGAATGAGAAAAGGATTGAAATGAAAAATGGCTGTATTGAACCCGAATGCCTGCCGAAGATGAACCTTGAGATGGTCGGCGTCAACTAGGCATCCAACTAGCCTCACCCTATATCACAGGTGTTGCCTTTGTCGCATTTGGTACGTGTAGGTTTTCTCCCCGGAGTGCTGCTACGGGGTTTTGCCGGCATCATTTGCTGATAGCAAACAAGCATGCGAGAAAGTAATCCTGCATTATTTGCGTTGTGTGGAAACCTGAACACCTGGCCGCCACCTGGCAAATATGTATATTTGCCAATTATTCTCTTACCTCTGCTTCTAAACGAAACATAACGATTACACCTATTGCGTGTGTATATCCGCTTCGATGTTTATGCATCACGGTTAGCTTAGTAAACATCTGGTGGTGTATTGACAACGGTATGCAAATCTCTGCTTATAAGTGTCTCGGTTCAAAAACACGGCTCCTTCGAGCTAAACTACCTCCTTAGTGGGTCAACATTGCCAATTGTCATGGCGACGCGGGAGTCTTAATCTCGACAAACTTTACCTTCCCCGCGAATATCAAAGAACTAATCAAGGCAGCATCTATGTCTATGAGTATGTTGTTTTGCTGCTCCATTTTTAAGGAGCCGCCGGTGTATCTTCCTATGTACAAATCACTTGTGTTGTCCAAGCTTTTACACTGTTTACCCGTATGGTATTCACATTTGTGTAAATACAAAGGTATGATGAAAAGTGTGCAGAGGCGATCCTTGTAGAGACTCCACAGAGTATGTGATCTCAAACCGAACAACATTGTTTAACCTCACTTAATGAACATATTCCGAAATAGCGACAAACGAGTTCTATCTAAACTTGTGAGTGCGAACCTTACTGATAACTTTTTAAAGTGCGCTTCAACAGTCGCAGAAGCCAATAGTGTATGTGCCAAAACTTGTTGCAAGATCTTCAGTTCGTGAATACAGGAACGTCTATTTTTAAGCACATATATATATATATATATATATATATATATATATATGGGTGGGCAGGCGCCGAACAACTTATATGAGCATTCTTTTCGTCAGGCCTCCATCTTCCGATAGCGGTAGGCGTGAAATGGTTGATATTGGGCGACTAGGCAGAGCCTCACGCTATGTGTAATGTAGCTTTCTTGGATTTAACAGCTGTTGATTTCTCCTGCACTCGCCTTTTGCCGGGTGCAAGTAAAAGCTCTGAACTCAGAAGAATGGCCATATACGTATATCTAAAAGAAAAATTATCTTAAAGTAACATATTTATACTTGCTTCAGGGAATCAATTCTAAGATAAAGACGTCCATGCGGGCTAAAAAGGTAGTTGTTAAACTTTCTATAAAAATATCTCTTTTTGATAGCATGTTCTCTACATTAGCTTATTAGTCCGCGTAAACGCCTCGGTCCAAAGCTTGACATATGAACAACGAGAAACAAAAGAAAACATCAGCGCAATTTATATCAGCAATTTAATTTGTATTTTTTGCATTCCTCGTTCGTAACCATGCGCTTTAAGATAAATCCAAAATGTGTTATATGAAATAGAAAGCATTCTGTCAAAACCACTACACTTAGATGCGAATATAATTGCTGGTCACCTTTTATTTAATCTATTAGGATGAATAAGATCTATTTATATTTGATTAATCATATTTGATTTAATTTTTAACTCAGACTATTAGTAACATTAGAGAGAAGAGTTAGAATAATTTAAAGCTGTGTTTTTCTTTTGTAATATTAACAGTTATATATTTAACATACTATATGGTAAATAAAATGACTTTGAAGTTGCACCTATTTTGTATTGTTTCTTGTACTACAACTCAATTAACAATTTGGTTAGTATTTTAACTAGTGCAGCCAGTGAAACCATGCATTAGACCCATGCTTGCCTTTACCTTTCTATGAGACAGAATAACATAATTATTGTGCGATTTATTTTTTAGTAGATTTCAGACATGTGGCGTGTTGTGTGTAATCTTACTTTACCTACAGCTTATTCGTCACTTAGCAATCTCCAGTGCTGTCTTTAGCAATAGTAGGCTGGCCATTCGGTTTGAAATATCTGAAACTTTATGTTACAACTTGCAAACCTGTGATCCCAAACATTGACAGACTTTCAAATACTACAAAAGATGTTCTCGTTTTATCGGTGTACTTCCGCACTGGCGGTTCTCCGACCGTTGCACATTTGGATCTTGCCCACGTGCCGTACTTTTCTCTATGCAGTACGACCAAGAGTTGTTGCAAAATGTTGTATCTTTGATTGTATGCCGTAGCTTCATAGACTTAGATTTAGCGGCTAGAGCCACTCATTTTCTGTGTTCCAAAGAGTTAGGCCATACATTTCCAATTATCGTATCCACACAAGTAGATGACGCTATAAAAATAGTCTGTGTGTATATTTCTGTAAGGTAGAAGAGAACTTGATATTGTCAAGCCACCGGCTAGTATATCATCTACAAATTTGATCTAAAGCTAGGAATTTTTGAAAGCGGCATTTTTTTTTCAATTATAGCATTTATAGCAGGCAATCAAGTTGCCACTAGAATGGCCGCTGAAAATACTCGTCACGTGAAATTAGCTGTCGTCCTCGGGTTATAAAGTTAAGCAAACGCGCAAGACGCGTTTGAATGCATTTGTTTTAATCGGAGCCTAAGCTTACAGAGAACCTAACTAGCATCGCGCTATGAAGTCCAGCCTCTTCGTTACTACCTCAAAGTAATTCTTTGCATTCTCGTTTCAGCTCATAGAAAGGTCGTGGCTTGACGTGTCAAATGGTCAACCGCTTTCTATATATATATATATATATATATATATATATATATATATATATATATATATCTATAATATTGCGATGATTTATTAATCATTTACAATACATTTGCACACTCGGCAGTGCTCGCCTAATATCTATATTTAAGCAATGTAATCCTAACCGCTATGGACACTCAAAACTGGCGCAATTCGTGTCGTATCGAAATGTTCACCAAACTGCTAAAATTGGCAATTATTACTATAATGAGCGTTTGTGAGGTGTGGATGAGTTTCGGCAGCTTTACCACCGTCAGGTATCAAATTGCGGTGATTGAATTTAAGATAGCGACACCAAATGTGAAGTTTGTCGTAAATTTGGCTATTTACGATTACTCTAGTATTTGCTCTAATATTAGTAATAATGACTAAAAAATGCGTGTGGGAAGCTAAAGTCGAACAGATAAGATTCGAGGTCAGGAGTTTAGACGTAATAGATGTCCTACACATTTAGCCTGGTCCTGCATTTAAGAGTCTCTAATAATACACCAGGTACATTATTATGCTTGTCTATCACTACCTGGTCCTTTTAAAAACCACCTTTCACAAATTCACCCTCGTTGTGCACCTGCCGGTTCTGCCTGCAGAGCTGAGCAGCATTGGAACATTTATCGTTGTGCATAGTGAGGACAACCTTATACATGAAATGTATACTAAACTTTATTTCAGAAAAATAAACGGAAGCGAATTGAGTAACGACGAACGAGATTAATCACTGTTTGCTAACCACAGATAAAGGCGCACACCGAAAAACTATGAACTCCAGTTTTCAAAGTTTATTTGACTTGGGCGGCTCTTTATAAAGACCCTATAACCGATGACAAAAGGTGACAGTATGTGTTTTATTTTTGTTATACTGAAATTACTACCGCGGATTTTCTAAATTGCATCACCAATAAAACGTGATAGCACTCCGCCATTTTGCCATAACCGCTTTGACGTTACCCCATAGAGAGGAGTTCGCGGAAGGAACAATCTTTCTCTTTTTGCCAGTTTCGGTATTGAATCAATCGGCACCCTTCGGCACACGGGGTCGTATTGGTAAGACGAAGTTATGCGTGTGTCGCAGGCCTTGCGATACTTGCGATTTTACTATGCTTGGCCATAGTCATCGTACAATCTGATCAGGACGCTTCGTCGCCGACAATAAACAGTGTGAGGGAGTCGATTGAGCTTGCATTCCCCATAAAAATCTGGCGCTTCTTCAACGGGACTAAAGGTAACCAACCCACCGTGGATTGCATTTTTTGCTGTTTCCTATGTATGCTTTCCTTTCTGCATCTTGCATATATATATATATATATAAATATATATATATATATATATATATATATATATATATATATATATATATATATATATATATATATACATATATAGTGTAGGGTAGTCTTCTGTCCTTTTCTCTCTACAATAAGTACCAAACAAAAGTAAAACTAAACTCAAACGTGTACGTACAATATATAGGCGAACAAAATTGATCTGATAAAAGGTTTGACGACACACTAGATATATATACTGAATATCATGCCGCGCAGGGGCAGACTTGCAATATATATATATATATATATATATATATATAAAGTGAACGTAGAATTCGAATTTTGCAAAAACTATAAAAAAAGAAAAACATATATATATATATATATATATATATATATATATATATATATATGCATGCATATGCACAGCTAACGTTTCAAAGCTGCTAGCTAAGCTAGAATTTAAAACATTTTTTAAGGAGGTTGTTTTTAATTCTAGACTATCCTCCGTCCCCTACGGGCTTGGAACTCAACCTGAGGTATATCTTCAAAGCACCGAGAGCCGGACATGTTAAGATATCTAGGGTTTCCCTAACAGTCCTTGTGGCAGCATGGACGCTTACCCTCAGCGGTATGGCTATTCATCTAATCCCAATAAGGATTGCTCAAGATAGCCAAGCTAACTGCACGTAAGTATTCTTGTCAAGCATGCATCTGTAATGACTCGGTGTGCTTACTGGAAAGTATCGACGAAAGCTGCGGCGGGATCTGAGCTGCCACTGACAGAGGCTGGTCCGAGTGCAAAGCCTGCACTGCGTACAGCGCTAGAAGACGTGTATAAATCCTGATCTTCATGCTGACACTGCTGGTGACACCTTGACACCGCGTTTCGTGCGTAACGTGAGCACTGGCGCACGAGCGCGTAATAAACGTGATGAACGCCGCGCGTCGAAGGGCAACACTGAACGTATCGATGGCGTCACCTCATCAGGCGTGGATGGTCCTACCATAGAGCAGATGAGCACAACGAGAGAAAGTCACGGAAATCCGCCAAATTCGTCACATTTCACCCACGCCAGCCTTCAGCCGATGGGTAGCACACTAATAGTAGGATATTGACATGGGTTGTACAATAATAAGGGAATCGCGACGCACGCACAATATACTCACATAGACACAACGCACGCCACAATACACCGACAGGCACAAGAGAAAGACTCACACAGTTTTTGCTGTCCGCTCGCACGAACACCGCGATCAGCAAGTTATAAGACGCTAACTTTCCTTGCACGCACTCTGACAAACTCCACGGCACAAATACGTAACTACGACGAAATGTCTATCCGTAATAATGACAGAAAAACTAAACTGTTATTGATTCATAACGGCAACGACACACAGGTGCGGCAGCAACAGTAGACCGAAACGCTACGCGCCGAAGTAAATTGCCTTGATTTAGAAATATGCTGGATAGTCACTTGTACGCAGAGAGCGTTTTGCCACCGCACCATCACGACACTCGCGACATTCATCTCAGATGCTCGCACGGCTCGCAGACATGGCGTTTTAGAAGAGGTCGTCGGAGAGGTGGGAGGGAACCACTGGCAGAACCGCGGTCTTCGCCGAAGTACACACAACTGGATATCCTGGCGTTCAACAGCGACTCTCAGCGAGTCTCAGTGATTCTCGGTGTCGCGGAGGTGAAGCCCCAGAGCACATTGGTTGACACACGACAGAGGACACCACAATCCTACACTGTTACCGTCTCTTGTCGGCGATCCGGTCAAGGCTGTGTCTACAGCGAAGCGAGTACATATCGATGCTGATTACTCGACTCACCGTCACTAAACGAGGCGTCACGTCACTCTTGTGTCAATGACCAATGGGTTGTTTGTTGTTGTAATTGTGGCTCCTGTTGTTGCTGCGGTTGTTGTTGGTGTTGCGGCTGTTGTTTTTGTTGATGTTGCGCCGAGCGCCGAGATTTCGACGCTTATCTGCGGTCCTCTGTGACTGCGGTGCCGTTGCGAATGCCAATAGCTTAATCATTCGTACTGTTGCCACCACTGCTACTAACTACTACTACTACTACGAGTACAATTACTACTCCTCCTGTTACTACTGCTAGGGTTGCGGCCGGCTAGCTTAACTAAGTGGTGGTACTGTTCCGGTAGAGTTGGCCTCTGCTCGGTCGTGCGCGATCACCGAGGCAAGTTGAATATTGTTTGGTGCGCCAATCGCCAGCAGAAGCCTAATTCGCGCCTCAAATCTGCTCACCCTTTCTCTCTCTCTCCCTGCGGGCCGACGGAACTGGGTGGGGAGAGGAGAGACAAACCATCTGTCTGTCAATCTGATTGTGATATATATATATATATATATATATATGTATATGCGTGTGTCTGTGTGTGGGCGTTCATCGTCATCATTGCCGCCCACACCTGGGCGAGGAGGTGGGCGCACCACCACCGGCGGCTTGAATGCTGCCACACGGCGGGCCCGCTCACTGGTTCCATCGGTGGCCATCCGAAATCATCAGCAGCCCTCGCCTTCCGGTTGGTTGGGAACTTAGTTGATGCTATAGTTGCTTATTTTTGCTTATTTAGTTATAGTACTGCCTGCTAGCCAGCCAGTCTGTCTATCTGTATGTCTGTTTGTCTGCCTGCCTGCGTGTGTGCGTGCCGCTCTAATAGCGTGAACGCTGCTTACTTTTGCCTAGCTAGCTTTGCAATCACAATCAGATTCTGGCGAAACGCTTCGCGTTCGAACCTCACCCGTCACTCGTCTCGCGCACTGACTGACGCCATCATCCCAGCTGAGGCAGTTGAAGCTCTAGTAGTAGCAGAAGTAGTAGTAGTAGTAGTGGTAGCAACCATAAAGCGACCAGGGCGTCGGAAGCGGAGCCGGCGGCGGCTGACGCAGCGCGGCGTTGAAAATAGCGGGGCGTTGCCGTGTATGTTCGAATGGCATCAACCATGAGCAGTAGAACACTAGGCGAGGAGCGTGAGCTTGACTTTGTCGGTTGGTCGAGCGGTTGTGGTTAATTGTGATTGTTCTTCATCCATTGCTGGTGGTGGTTTGGTCGTATTGCATGTGGCCTGGCCATAAGAACGGCTCCGAGAAGATCGCTAAACGCTTGGTCCGATCCCCGACTTGACGTCGCCGAGACGAGAAGTGAGAGCTGGCATTAGAGAGTGGTCTCCAGAGGCTGTCGTGCCAAAAGACGAAGGAGGGCTAGAGGAGACACGGGCATTATGGGACTATTGGTGTCTAGAACTAGCAATTCGATCTCGGCATGGCGCATACCTTCGAAGCGGTCGTCGTGTAATATTTGCAAACGTTGGGCAATGTTTGGGTTAAGATAAAAAAAAAAAAAGACAAAAACAAAACACATATTTACGACTACTAGTAATAGCATAATAGCATTAACTGTAAATTAAGTACGCGTACTAGCGGCGGCAGCAGCAGTAAACAGAAGCAATAACAACAACAACTATTTCAGATTTTTTTACAGAAGTCCAGGAACAAAAATGCATAATACACACTCTTTTGTCTGGGTAGTGTGGGACTCTCAAACCCTGTGTTGCCGCCTCTCTTCCGTCATCTTTGTCCTGCCATAATCGGTGACAACTTGGATTAGGTAGTACGTAGTTTCCGCGCACTCGCATCGGTACCACTTCATGAGATTTGGGATTATTGACCTCGTTTACGATCCCGGTGCCTCGCGTGTCGTCGCTTCAGTCCACTCAGCCTCCCAGCTTTCCAGGGTGTTTTTCTTGCATCATCATTTCTAAGTGCCTGGTCCCGGTATATGAGGATATTCTCCTCTATCCGTTTTGGCCAAGGTATCAACTACGGGCACTTACCAGCACAGCGTCTGCGGACACCGTCCAGTGCGCTCTGGTTTTGTTTAGCTTTTTCTTGTTCTTCTTGGTTTTCAGTGCAGTTGGGCTCCATACAGCTGACCCGCAGGGCAGAATTGAATCAGCGACTGACGCTGGAAGTTGTGCTTTTCTGCGAGGGCCTTTTTGTTCTTGGCATTAGCCTGGTGAGCTTGTATTGCCGCCTGACGCGTTCTAGGCATTACACAATCAATGTGAGCTGTGCAGCTCAGGTTTCTGTTGAGCATAGCACCCAAGTATTTGACCTACTTGTGTATCTGGATCATGTGGCCGTCCATACGGATAGCCAGCTCCCGGTAGTGCTTTCTTCCAATCAGCAGGACCGCCTCACTCGTTTCCGGTTCTAAAATTAGGTGGTGAGCCTTCATCCACCGGTTGGCCTCCTCTAAGGCGTCGTTTGCTCGGTCCTTCAACAGCTCCGCGTCCCTTGCGGTGACTTATATTGCCACATCGTCGGCATAAGCGACGAACTCAACATCGTGAGACCTGTTTAGCTCTAGCACGCCGTCGTACGCTAGGTTCCACAGCGTAAGTCCTAGTACGGAACCTTGTGGTAAACCTGCACTCATCTTGACTCCCTGCCGTCGTAACTCACACTTCGTTTGGCCAGATACGACGCTATCAGACGCTGAATGTACGCTGGTACTCCCCTTTTCTTCACCGCATTCAGGATCACCCCTCAGGGTGCGCTGTTTAACGCATTCCTTACATCCAGCAATATCAGAAGGCAAAGATAACGAACTCTGGGGCTTTTCTGTCTCTCCTCTTCGGTCTTAGCGAGTATCTTGTTGATCGGCTGGTGCGTGGACCTGCCTTTACAAAACCCGTACTAATCCTCTGAGAACGAGATTTGCCTTTCGTGGTTGCGTCGCTGAGTCTGCTCGCGAGTGTTGACGTCACGATTTTGGCCACTCTGTCAAGAAGGCAGATGGACCTGTAAGCTGAGGGCGAACATGGCTGCTTACTGGGATTAGGAATAAGAGCCAAGCGGGCTTTCTTCCAATATTCTAAAAACCGTACCTTTCTCAGTAGTGCGTCTACGACCGTTTTAAATACCGAGAGGCACTCCTTTATTAGGCATTTGATCCCTTCCGCAGGTATGCCGTCGGGTCCTGGGGCCGTGCTTTATGACATCCTTTCTTTTTTGTGCCTCTTTCTTGTGTCCGCTAAAATGACCCCGTAAGACTGCGCACGGAAGTGAGTGCGAGAGGCCAAAAGCTCCACGAGGAGAAGACGGAAATCCTGCCTGACAATGCAGCCGTCTGCAACCGGCCTTCGTCGGGAGTGCATCGGGTGTAGAGGTCTCCGTGTGAGATTGGTGATTTTGTGTGACCCGTCTCTTGCCTTGTATCGTGTTGAGCATGGGGCGAGTCTTCTGTCACGTCTGTCCCAATGGGGCCCGATGCTGAGACACGGTGAATTGTGTGCGCCACCTTCTCACGTTTTTGATCGTTGGCATTGACTGAGTGCTGTGAATGCGGTGCTTCGGAGCGCGGCGGAGTGTCTGATGCTTGTCGACTCTCTTCTGCTTTGAGTGCCTATGATGTTGTTCGGCGGAGTTGTGTACAGGTAATTTCTTGTGAGTCTGTGCATCTGTCGTTGTGGTTGTGTTCACAAGTGAGACTGGTATCTCAAGCTTTCAGCGCCAGTATGGATCTTGCTGGGTGAGACTTTACGGCTACATACAACTGTGGTGCATTCGTGGTAGAAACAGCTGCGCTGTCTACTTTGCAGTGTGGTGAAGCAGGCTGTTGACATTACGACGAGTGCAGCTTTGGGCAACATTTCTACATCTAGACGCCAGACTATTCAATGAGAGGAGGATTCGGCGGACGTGTAATCTGCAGCAAAAACTGATTTCATCGGTCGTCTGCTACGTGCGTTGCTGTTTTAGTCGGCAAATCATGGGAGCTACGGACAATAAAGCCCCGGTAGAAACGAAGAGGAGAGGAGCAACCGCGGTAAATAAACGTAAAGCAGAGCCGCAAGAAGAGTCAAAGGGGAAGAAGGAGAAGCTGATGGGGGAACAGGGCAAGCAGAGGCGAATTTGAAAGTGTGTGCAGCAAGCAGTAGCTTAAAAGATGTAAATGTTTCCAAAGCGGCGACCCTGCCAACGGTGCACTCAGTAGCATCAGCTGGGGTGAACAACGTCACAGCTGACGGTTCTCGATATGAAGAGATCGCCAATGGTATTGAGTTACCGGCAACTCAGCTGATTGTGGATACTGAAGAGACTGGGAAGGATGTTTCGGGTAATGGATGGACCCAGGTGATAAATAAAGATACGGCAAAGAGGCTTGGAAAACTTCAGTCACAAATTGAGGCTATCAGGGCAAATACCGTGCGTAATTCCAAAGGTGTTTTCCGTATTGTAATTGCACGGAAAATTGAGCACGACTGTGACGGTGAAATAAATATCGGCAGCGGGCCTTTCCAGGGCAACATGCTAGCTCTCTGTAGTGAGCTGTTTCGGCTCTACCCTGACACTAGACCTGAATCGAAATCAAATTATATTCATGTTTGGACCAATGCAGTTGAAGTTACCAAAAAGGTTTTGGGGCTGACAGAGCTTCTTGGAATCCGCGTAACTACAAGTTGTAGAGACCTGGACAACAACTGGGCACGGATTACTCAGGTTGACCGCGGCTTCACGGATGAGGACATATTAGCAGCGCTGAAGCAGGACGGCGTGGTGACAGTTAAGAGAGAAGTTGGGAAGCGACGCGTGGGTGATCAGCTTACAGAGTTTGTTACAGACAGAGTTCTTCTACGCTTTAATCGTGTGCCACCCACAGAGGTATTTCTGGCGTGCAGAAAGCATAAAGTTGTTATGTACGCTGGTGCACCTAAAGCGTGCTTCAAATGTCAAAAACTTGGTCACATAGCCGCGAATTGTAAAAATGAGATAGCTTGTAGAAATTGTGGTGAGACTGGCCATCTTGTAGCTGAATGTAAAAAGGCACCTAAATGTGTGAATTGTAAGGGTTGCCATGCATCTTCCTCGTGATTATGTCCGTTACGCGCATACGAACTTGAAAAGAGAAAGATTTGGATGGAGCGCAGACTACTGCAACAAGTCAGTGTAAAGCATCCCGCCACGGCTATCAAAGTGATTGATCAAGCTCCTTCATCAACACCGGAATTGTCTGCTAGGCATCCTGTCACGACGCAGGGTTCCAGTCGCTCTTACGCATCAGTTGTGAGATCAGTTGTTGTGGAAACCGCTGCCGGTCCAGAAGTAAAAATCAATCTTCCGGGAATTACAATGATCCCCCAGAAACAAACGATGAATCGGCTGGCTAAGCCTACCTCTACGACGAAGAAAACGACGTTCGGCAAAACGAAGATACTCCTGAAGCCAAGGATTCGTCAGGCTCCCAGGACAAAGAAAAGCGTGGCTGCAGCGTTTAAGCCCGTCATGAGAATTTTAAATGCTATATGCCCACAAGCAGTGGGATGTCTGAAGAGCCTTTTTAGTGCAATTGCACCTTTGTTAGAGTTACTTAAGCAGTTTAACTAGAGTCTTACCCTTTCTTGTAATACATTGGATTATAACTAGATTTTTACACATACCTTGTAATAACATGACCATGGCCTTAGATAGTTTAAATGACATTATATCACATAACCCTACAAATGTAAGGCAGTGCCAGACATGGTGGGGACCGCCAGAATTTAAAGTTGTAACTCTTAGCGGTGTAAAATCACCAATTTTTAGTACTCTTGCAGCCATCCACATTAATGCGGGAACAGGAGGGCTCAAGAAATCAGGGCAACTCGAAACGCTGGGGGACATACTGATGCAAGAGGGTTCTGGGCTAGACGTTGTAGTCATAAGCGAAACATGGCTAAAATCAGGCGACTACAACGCATATAGCATCCCCGGTTTTAATTTGATTGGCTCAGGACGTGAAACTAGTAAACAGGGAGGAGGGGTTGGCATGTACATACGCTCGAACTGCCTTATACTCTCTAAGCTTGCTAAAAGTAGTGATGATGGTAACGTACAGGTTCTCAGGGTACATCTAAAGAAGTGCGGTTTTGAAGGAGTTGTTATCGGTATGTATTCCAGTAGGGTCACGCATAAGGAAGTCCTACTGGATTTGTTGGAAGAGGTACTTCCAATGAGTTCAGCTCTCCCATGTATAGTAATGGGTGACTCGAATATTAATTTGCTGGCTAATACAGACAGGGAAAGCTATATATCATTTTTCTCGGAAAGAAGCTTTTTTCATGTCGTCAAGCAGGTGACTCGCCCCGCTTCCGGTACATGTATTGACCATGTTGCTGTTAGAAATTGTGAGGATTTCCTGGAAATCTGCCCGGTCGTTTGGTGCACCAGGCTATTTTCGGATCACTACCCTGTGGTAGTGTTCTTATCTGGAAAGTATTCTCCGGTTACAGAAGCCGTACCTGCTCCGACAGCCTTATTAAGGATACACGATCGGAAGAGTGTCACTTTGTTTCTTGACCGAGTTGCCCGTTTAAGCTGGTTAAGAGTGTATGACACTGACGGCACGGAAGAAGCTTTTGAAGCTTTCAGTAATTTGTTAGTCAATGAATATAATAGATGCTTTAACAATTTCTGCCAGAGTAATTTGAAACAGCATCCAAAGTTCAATTTTTCTGCAAAGTTAAGGCGCTTGCGGCAAAGCGTTAACAAGCTTTATCGTTGGCATATAAAAGCGCAGTCGGAAGAATCAAAGTCTTCGTATTATCGTAGCTTCCTGCGCTACAAGCGTGAACTTCGTAACGCCAAGGCAAATTTTTATAAGACGTGCTTTAGGCAACTCCAGGGTGACACTTCCAAACTTTGGAACTTTATTAATGGTTCGTGTGGCAGAGCCAGAAAGTCAGTGGAACTTCCCACTACTCTGGAAGCCAGTTCTGGGCTTGTGACTGACCCAACGGATATAGTGACGGAGCTAAATCACCATTTTGCTACGGTGGGATCCAATACAGTAAAAGCTCTCCAAGTCAAGGAAAACGTTCAACCAGCTCTGGAAGCCACCTGGTTTAAGAGAGATTTGTCATTCTCTTTTTTGCCAGTAAGTACGCCGGAAGTACAGAGAAGTTTAGAATCCACAAAGGCTTCCTGGAGAGTTGGGGCTGCAGGAATCCCAGACCGATTGCTGAAGCTGTCCTCCGTCACTCTTTCTCATCCATTGGCGCATATTATAAACCGTTCCCTGACTACTGGCGTTTTCCCCGCTAGACTAAAGGTGTCCACAATTATTCCCTTATTTAAAAATAAGGGCGATCGTAAAAATCCGAATAATTACCGACCAATTTCTTTAGTGGATTACCTCTCAAAGATATTTGAAAAGGTAGTTAAATCCAGATGCGAAGGGCACCTTAGTTCGATTGGGTTCTTTTCGAGGAATCAGTTTGGATTTCGTAAGGCACGCTCAACGGAGCTTGCCCTCGCTCATCTTTATCAGGAGGTCGCCAATTCTTTCCAAGACAACCAACTTTGCCTTGGCGTCTTTTTGGATGTTTCTGCCGCCTTCAACTGTGTAAATCATTCGTTGTTCTTACTTATGCTCGAAAAACTTGGTTGTGATAGCACTGTTTTGTCTTGGTTTAGGTCATACCTAGCGGAGAGGCAGCAAGCGGTAAAGGTAGGTTGTTTTGAATCGACCTTAGAAGAAGTAAACATCGGGACGCCGCAAGGGTCAATCTTAGGACCGTTTATGTTTATCATTTTGATTAATTTCATTATTGAAGAGATTGCGTCAGAAGGGTCCTGTACGCCCATCGTCTATGCTGATGATACGACCTTACTTTTTCGTATTCAACCATCTGCGATACAGGCTGATGTACAGAAGGCTATGCAAGTAGTAGAGTATGCTGTTCGTGTGTTTGAAAAATTCGGTCTGGTGATAAATGCAACCAAAACAGGACTCACGTTGTTTCGCCCTGCCAAAAGGGTCACGCAGGTTCAAACGCTAGAGCTCAATGGAACGGAAGTGACACTTTCCTCTACTATCAAATGTCTGGGCTTAACTTTACATGAGACGCTTAGATGGCATGATCACTTAGACGTTATTACGCCTAAATGCTATGCGGTAATTTCATCTATTCGTCGTCTACGAGAACTAGGAGTGCCTGTCGAGGGTCTTCTTATGGTGTATAAAATGCTATTAGTGCCAATTCTTTGTTATGGTATTTCAATTTGGGGATTTTATAATAAAGGTATAACTCACAGGGCCGAAGTCATTCAGAATGATGCCCTCAGGGCGGTATTTAACTTGCGCCGCATCGATTCGGTTCGCAAGTGTTTTCAAGACTTTAAGCTTTTAACACTTAGGGATATGTACAGGGTAAAAATTGCCACGCTTGCATTTAAGATGTATAGGGGAGTTATTCCGGATGATGCTGGTTTTCCTATAAGAGCTGCTGTTAGACGCACAACTCGACGTGCAACGGAATTTGTGAGGCCAATAGCTCTAAAGCAGACCACCCGTCATGCTCTTGCATACACCCTTCCGACTATCTGGACCGAACTTCCCAAAGAAATTCGTGTACTTACCTCAGTCGGAGCATTTAAACGCGAGGTGAAAAAATGGGTAACAAGCAAAAACTCTAGTCAAAACTAGTTTCCCGTCAATAGGTTGAAATTGTGTGAACGGGAGAAGTGTTTAGCAACTTCAATTGCTAGTTTCGTATGGAGTGAGACATATTATAGTATGAAATAGATAATAGTAATGTTACACATTTTGCATGCACACTTTTTACACACATTTTTGTATTGCACATTTTAAATATTTTTATATACGAGAACTTAAGCATTGTGAAATTGCGGTTCCGTGAATAAACCTCAAATTGAAATGAAATGAAAAAATGCGATAGACCTACTGCCAGAAGCACATAAAACAGCGTCCAGTCATAAGCAGGGTGAGACCCGTCATACCCCTGCCGCCCCAATTCCGCTGCACAACCAAACTTGCTGCCTTTAAAAACGCAGCACCGTGGGTGTACACACGAGCTAAACGATGAAGGACGAGAGTGAATCAAGCACAAGAGGTGCTGCAAGTAGCCAGGAAGACTCTCAGGAATGCTACCAAGAGCAGTGACGAGAAGAAATGGCGAGGACTCTGCGAGGAAGTAGAGAACAACATATGGAAAAACCCTTTAAGACAGCAATGGATAAGATAAAAAAGCCACGACCAACGCTTGCTGGCAGCCTCGTGGAGTAAGCTGTCAGTTGACCCTTTTTAGGTTATGCTAACCTCGCCTCTCTAAGTATAGAGCTTCCCGATGATCATACCTTTAACGGAGAAGTAGAAATTGAAGGCCATCCTCAAACCATTCCCTAGAGGCAAGGCGCTCTGTTCAAACGGCATTTCGACGGATGCTGTGAAGATTCTTCTTCCAGAGCAATCGCGAATCTTCAGACAGATGGCGGATCCAATTCTTAGAGAGGGGACGTACCCAGCATCCTGGAAAAAGGCTACCCTGGCCCTTATAGGAAAACCAAGAAAGCCACCCACTGACCCCAGCGCGTATCGCCTAATATTTATTCTGGATACTTTGGGCAAAGCATTTGATATGGTTATCAATATGAGGTCAGCAGGTCAGTCATCCACACGAACACGGAGCTCGCCATAACGGTTGGCGTCTCAAACGGGTCTATATTAGGTCCTCTACTCTGCAACATGACGTAGAACATGGAGCATGACAACGTGCTGAGACTCCGTAGACTGTAGGGTGTCTAGGTAATTGCTTACGCGGTCACAGCGCGTGAGGTAGACACCCTACCAGAGTACAAGTAGTCATTCATATGGTAAATGGCTGGATGGTAGGGCACGGCCTCAAGCTGGCGCCCAAAAAAGCTAGGCGGTATTTTATATGGGCCGTAAGAGGTCCGGATACATCCATTTAGCACTGAAAGGGGTGAGCATAAAAATCAGCAGCGATGACTACAGACTACTGGAAGAGCCCATGTTGTAGAAACAGATACTTCGTTGCTGGGTTTGCAATGCATGGACTTCATATGAAGATATGTATACGAAATGGGTGGCATGAGATATCAACCGAGTGTGAATGCAATCTATGCGGAAAATCATGTGATCTGTATTATCTCCAACAGCGTACAAAAGTAATATTGCTGATGAAAGTTACTTAGGAGAGCTGTAGCACATATGTGCATAAATCAAATATGGGTTAATAAACAATACCTTCAAAAATAAAGTTCAGCAGGTCCGCGCGGTTTCTAGATGTAATAATAGACACGGTCCAACAAGGAGACTGAACGCAATAAATGCCACGATTGATAGCAGTACACGCGGCGGCAGTGGTAGTTCCGCAAGAAGCGCCGGGGCCAGGCGACCAAAGTTAGAAACAGAAAAGATATGGACAGCACAGAACAACCTCTAATTTTCATCGAAGTGAAGTCCAAACGGTTACCTTAAAAATAGTTGTAACATATATTTATATTTTAAAGAATCGGACTAACTGTAAGAGAAGAATAGCAGAGAATAGGAGTGATTTGATCATAAGCTCCTTTACAGATAGGGAGTTCAGGGCTCTGGTCGAATATTGGCCAGAATGTACTCTCGAAAAAACGAGTTCAATAAGCACACCTTCTTAACGATCAGGATCCAGCTCGGGTGATCTTGCTCTCGCCTACGACAGAAAAAGACAGCCGAGTAGTGACGGAACTGGCAAGTCAGTTCCCGGCGTTACTGAGCTCCCTGCCTTATTGCCGGGAGGGACGGTTCGTTTTACTACATAACTAAGACCGGAGGAGATACATAAGTGCACGAGTTCCAGCTTCATCGTTACACATTTGTATTTATGGGATCCGTCTTACGAAGCAATGCAAAAACAGTCCAGTGGGTGTTAAATGTTGGCTAAGGGTCGGTCCGAAAAGTTAGCAATGCTGCTCCGAATCTACGCTCTAAGCTCGACCCGGGCGCACCAGGAGTTTAGGTCAAAAGGATTTCTAAAACAGCGTATGGTGAAATAAAACTGCTCGTCAAAGTCTCGACTCTAAACGCTACGGCGAAGTTGGGCGAGGCAGTAAGGTAACCGTCTATCTCTCCGAACGGTACTAATTATCAGAGATCTCGAAGAAACGATAAACGCGGGCGACCTTGTTGCAGGCAATATTCTTCCTTGAGGCTCTAACACGCGATCGCACGGAGAAGGAAGTCATTGTTCTTAACGATTTTGAATTGACGCGGGACGGTAGGACTTCTTCCTGCGTGGCCTGCGTGGGAGACTTCCACCAGAGACTGTAGCGCGCCATGAACGCCGTAAACAAATCCAGGTCGGCTGCTCTCGTTGCCGCCGGGACGAGCTGGTGAATGTCTCTCAGTGCTCGAAGTGTCTCAGTTTTGAGCACCAAACGTGGGCCTGCACACGTGCTACAAACGTGGAAAAGCCGGGCATTTTTGGGGGACTGCGAGGCTCCGCCGCATTGTTACCACTACCAGTAAGACGGGCAATATACAGCCTACAAACAATGAGTAGAGGCACTCCGGAAAACAACAAACAACTATTGATCTTAAGTTTTTACAAATAAACCTACAAATGTCCGCCCCGGCGTTAGACATGACACTACTTTTTAGTGCTTCTAAAAACACCGATTTTATTTTGGCCTTGTAACCCCCCAAAAGTCGCTTACACGCAGTAGTTGTTCAAACGGTTCTTGAGCTGTATATAAAACCACTTCGGTTTTCCACCTTTCCGAAGTCGGCCGAGGTGTGAACTTCTCGTCTATCGTCATAGATAGAGCGGGCATCTATTTAAAATACACCACTTCAAACGTTTCTACCGACGTTTTTAAAATGTGTTTAGAAGTCTTAACTTCAGCGATCATAGGATCCTAAGACAAAATCACCGCCAAGTCGTAATTGGGGGTGATTTCAACGCATCTCAGTGACAATAAGGGAGCAACAGGATATCCTTGCAGGAGGAGCGGCGCTGGTAGACTTGGCATCAGTAAACGATTTTCACTTGATCAATATCCCAGGTACCGTTTTTAGGAGAGGAGCCCAAGAACTAACCTTGGATATGACCTTTTGTTATGAGACCTTACTGCCCAGGGTGGCAGGGTGGTCTGTGCACGACGACGTCGTCGAAAACCTCTTAAATCATCACTACATGACGTTCCGTCTCAAAGTTTTCTCAAACATTTTTTCATTACGACCCAAAATGTACGTTCAAAGGACCACTATCACGCAATAGCAAATTTAATTATTATTATTCGCTTAAGCAAGCGGTGAATTTATTTATATATATATATATATATATATATATATATATATATATATATATATATATATATATATATATAGCAAATTAAATGCCCACCATTTTCGTACCAAAGTGATGATGCTGCGTTACGTAGTTGGCGAGTAACTAAGCTTTTTCGACAGTCATAGTTGTTATGTTTTACGTGCAGGTTTTCACGTTCAGAACCGTAAAATGTTGCCAAGACGTTTCCACCCCCTTCTTCCACTAGGAAAAATTATTCTCTTGTCGAGTTCTGCCAAACCTCAAAATATGTACCTAACTTTCTCAAACACCCTATGCAAGTATGCATGCGAAAAAGCTTAGTTACTTGACAACTACGTAACGCAGCACCATCACTTTGGTACGAAAATGGTGGGCATTAAATGCTATTTGCTATTGCGTGAGACTGGTATTTTGACATACATTTTTGGTCGCGATGAAAAATTTTAACGATTTTTCACGACAAAGCGTCAACGTAATACACAACAACATATCGACTTTTTATGACTTTCCTCAATCTGGTTATTCGCTTATCGCTTATCGCTACGCAAGCTAGTGAAGTGTCTTCTGTGCAGAATTTTGCTCCGAACACGCCGATATAATTCGTTCATTCATGCGTTGACTGGTTCTCCCGCAAACGTAGATTTTGCAACAACGACAACTATGTAGGTGAAAAAAGGCAGAATAACTACTTTTATAAATTTCACTCTCTCTCCTCAACAAGACGTTTTCGCCTCCTCGTTCCATTGGGACAAATTATTTTCTTGCCGAGTTCTACCAAACGTCGAAATAAGTACGTACCGATATAAATGACTCTGTATATAGTCTTTGTGGCATTACGGCTTGCACTTCTCGTAATAAGTTTATTTTTCTCCTAGTTTTTATCTTGGTTCTCACCTGGTAAAGGAATTGGTATTGTAGCTAAAGTCATAGAAGCTGTAAACATCACTATCGTCATAAACAAAAACGTATAGTATGTATAGCTGTGTGGGTGTGCACAAAAACTAAAATGGCGGTAAATAAAATATTCTAGTTAGTAAATATATATATATATATATATATATATATATATATATACATATATTTGTTACTGACTAGAATACGTTATTTAGAATAATTTAGTTACCGCCAATATAGTTTTTGTGCACAACCACATAGCTATACATACCATATGTTTCCATTGAATATACTCGTATTCGCATTCTATCTCGCCATCATGAAACGTTTTATTTAGTCGCAATCATGAACATTTAATTATATGTCCGCACATATATGCAGGCAATTTGTCGTCGATATCGACGCCGATTCGTCGCCGTTATCGACAAGTGCAGACGCTCGATTCCGAGTGAAAAACACGTCTCATTTTTGCTGACCTTGAGTCAATCTTTTTGGCCATGAGTATTGACAGTTTCATGATTCATGCTGAATGATATTGGCATGTTTAAACTAGACTTGTGATGTGGATATTTGTTGTTGTTGAGCCGGGTGGCGCGGTGCATTTGCATGCGTCTTGCGACAGGAGGAACCACATAGGTGCACGGATTTGATCCCCGCCATCGCACATTTATATTTATGGGGTGCGTCTCGCAAAGCAATGTAAATGCGAATGCAATTCCGTGGACGTTAAATGTCGGCTGAAAGCCAGCCCTAAAAAATAGATATCTGTTTGTTTTTAATTATCATTCATCGCGCCCTTCAAAAAAAGTCCAACCTGTGCTCATCGGCGCTGGTTAATGCTCATTAGCGCCCGAATGCGGTCAGTTTTATTCTCGGCAGCGTTAATTTCATGACATCTTAATTAAGACTTAGTTAGGACTGTCTGACGACTGCCGCCATGCTAGATGACTTTGCCTCACATATGTCGTAAAAATGAAGTAAGCTTAAAAGTTGAATCTAGTAATTATATAGGTTTATAGTTACATATCCGCGTTCCGTGTCTTAATGAACAGATGTAAACAAACGAGTGTTCGTGTTATATTTGTGACTTTCGTGGAAAAAACTGAAAATCAAGGCCGTGTATTGTTTTGTATGGCGCACTCGACCTTTTTTAACGCGAGTTAGTAGTTTGTGCTCCAAGGGTAGTGCATATAGCTTAACCGAGCCTTCAGCTCGTGAGCGAAACGTGTGTGTGTGAGTGGCATGTGTGGTCCTGAGTTTGCTGAGCGTTACTTTTTGCAGCGAAATGCTTAGCGCAGCTAGCAAGTAATATCTCCTGAGGTCGCGAGCACCTAACTAGGGGTTCTAAACGTTTGCAATCGCTTCTCCATCCCCGTGCCTTTCACTACTGCGCTTAGTTCACTACAGCTAAATGCTGCAGCTAGAGTTCCGCCGATACAGGTAGGGTTGCAGTAGCAAAAAACTGGCAGCTGACTATCGCTACCCCACAACCGAGGGTTCATTCACTAGTTCCCACCAAGTTACTCAAATCACAGCGAACACTAAGTAGTGTTGGGCAGTGTAATGATTTGTGTGGGGGAAGCTGTCATATCTTGCCTGTAGAACAGGCGATAAAAACGAACCGAGGGTGATTGTGTCATGTGAGTTCCACGTTAGAAAGAGGTGAGACTGTTAGTTCTATGGCCATGGGCAGTGACTTTTGTAGTGCGTTATTGTTTTTCTGTAATAGATATAGTACGAATGCTCAAGTGCAAGATCCAACAGCGTCCAAGGCAGAAAGTAAAAACCCCACTCCACATGCAAGCAACAGAAAACCTACCACAGTTCTATGCAGATGTGGATCACATGCTGACCGGAAGTTTCGGTTTCGGTTTCGACCGGTGTGCATCGCCACAGACTGCTCTTATCAATTTTTGGCGATTTTATCAAATTTTAGTGCTTTTTATAAGTGTAGTTAGTGTTCAAGAAGTTTACTGTGAAAGCGTGTACATCGTGTTGCTGCAGTTTTGTGGATATCTGCAGGTGCTAGCTCGAGAGTCTTATCTTAAACTTTGCACTAGTCAAATACTTGTTTGTTTTTAAACTTATTTTAAATAGATTTAGTTTTATTTTAATTCAAATTTGTGCTTAAACTATGACATATTGTGCTTTGTGAGAACTTGTGTTTTTGAGATATCTCTGTGAAATGATGCATCAACCGAGGTTGGGCGTACTGCCAGAAACACCCCGTCTTCCCTTGGAGATGAGTTTTAACTTTGAAACGCCAGCTGTGCACCGTTCAACACGACGGCGACAACAGATCTCAACGCCATCAGCACCGCGTATTACTCCAGCCATCGCATGTATTTACTGCGGTGGATTGTTCAGTGTGGAAGAACCTAAGTGCGATGGATTTGTATGCATTCATTGTGAGAAAAGAATTAATAAGGAAGTGTTGGAAACAAATCTCTCAAACATTGTGGGAGACCAGCAGAGTCAGAACAGCTGTGATAAAAACTATTGTGAAATTGTTGGTAAAACTTTGTGTGCTTTTAAAAATGCTCTTGAAGATCTTAAGAATATGATTTTAACCACCGACAAAAATTACGCTGAAAAATTCAAGACCATTTTTAATCAATTGAACAGCCTTAAAGCCTGCTGTAAGGCGCACACAGCTGGCTTCCCCTTCTCCCCCCAAACCAAGATGCCGCCCACTTTGGCCAGTGTAGCATCGGCTATTGTGCAAAGTCCTGTCATTGTCGATCATGACACTGCAGCAGAACTGGCATCAACCTCTTCCCTTTCCCCAGCACGAGTGGCATTGCAAGTGGACGCCGTAACAAGCAAGTCCCTGTTGCCGACGGCTGAGGGAGGTGGTGGGGGTGGAGGGATTGTGAAGAATAGCGAGATGACAAATAGAGAGCAGACGACGACAAGAGAGTGGAAGCTGGTGACAGCGAAAAGTCGACGGGCGGCGCAGAAGAGGCATAATAAACGCGAGGAGCAGCAGATATATAAACATCAACAACTGAACAAAACAACAACAATAGAAGACGAAACAAAATCGAAAAGGAGAGAGATCAACAAGAAGAAAATATCTAATTCAAACGGCACGCAGCAGTTAATGAGAATGAATCATGAACTGCCCAGAGGCGTTTTAGTCGTTGGCAGCTCGAATGTAAAGCGCGTTAAGACATTTGTGATGAACGCCATCGGGAATGACAAACGTTGCGATATTAATAGTCATGGAGGGGCAACTATGCGCACTACAATTGAATATGCATTAGGTAAATTGCGCCGTGATACTCGCCGCTTCAATCTAGTCATTCTCCATTCAGGACTTAATGATGTGATAAATAGTGCTGCACGACAAGGTTGCTCAATTTCCGAAGTATGGTCCGAAATTGAGTGTGCGCTTAATGATCTTGTCAGTTTTATCTACAAATACAATATTCGACTAATTGTCTGCTCCATTCCCATTGCAGTGGGCTATGAAGAGGAGTGTAGGTATATTAACCAACAATTAAGATGCAAATTCGACATGAGTACCATTGTTTTTAAAGATTTTAGTTACATTCAAAAGAAAGCCACAAATATGCATGTTGATGGAGTGCATTTTGGAGTTCATGGTGCTCGGTTGGTTGCTCGACATATCTCTCGCGAGATAGCCAACCACCTGGACATAGCCGTCCAGTTGGATCTTACACAACCATCATTTAAAAACGGTTGTAAAATGGCGGAACGTAGTTCTTATTTTCGGGACAATATAAAAGCTCCACAAAAATTGAAAATAAAGTCCCATTTCAAGCATCCATTAAAAATCATCCAGCCCTCCGACTCGGAACCTCCGGTCTACAATTGGCATCATTTTCCCCCTCTACCATCGAATCTAATCGCCCCATTCAATCCAGCAGTTCCGCCTCCCCCACTCCCCCCGTGGCTACCTGCGCTCTAAAATGTTTATATTTCAATGCACGCTCGATTGGAAAGAACGATCGGGTTCAATTGCTCAATTCATATACCGCCTTACATAATATTGATTTAATTTTTATAACTGAAACGTGGTTAGGTGTAGGCGGAAGACATGTTACAAATAGTGAATTAAGCTGTGATGATAGGTATTCAGTACTCCGGTGTGATCGCGGCTCTCGAGGAGGCGGTGTTTGTATATTAGTTAGAAAAACGCTTAAGTTTTGTGAGGTCAAATTAGATGATGATATTGAAGCATTAGCGCTTGACGTGTATTCAAAATCGTGTTCAGTCAGGATGGCATGCTTTTATGCTACAAATGCTGGATCGCTGCCTGAGCGCAAGAATCGCATAAATAGAATATGTGATTCTTTTGAAAATATATGTGATAGTTCTAAACCAATTTTAATTGTAGGCGATTTTAACCTTCCAAGAATTGACTGGGAAAATGTGTCCCTTTTAGATTCACAAACCATGGAGGCTACGTTTACAAATGCCTGTATAACAAATGGTTTATATCAGCAAGTGACTGAAATTACGCGTCCTCCAGTGGATGTAAGAGACTCAAGCGACAAGGTTGGGCCAGAATATATTACAAACTTAAGTGATTTATCTAATCATACAAACAGTCATCTGTCAGATGAATCAAGCTCAATTTTTACACAAAACGAAGACCCTAAAGGAACATTGATTGATTTGGTTCTTACAACCGATCCAGGTATAATAGAAGATATATCTGTTTTTAAATCCCCGATGCCCTCCGACCATAACGCGATCTCTTTTAATCTTTTATTCGATTCCGAATATCCCCCTATTGAGAAGGGAGGGTATAATTTCTTTAAGGGTGATTACGACCAAATCATAGAAAAACTGTCACTTGTACCGTGGAGACATATATTCTTAAACTGTGATACCGTAGATGATATGTATAATTGTTTTGTTTCTCAGATGCACGCTGTGATCGAGGAATTTATTCCCAAACGCACCGGCAAGTCTAAAAATAACACTAGACTTCGTGAGTATATCTCTAGTCTAGAATCACTTATTGAAAATGATGCGAGTCCGCGGTTTGCGACCAAACTGCGTAGAGCGAGCAGAAGGCTTCGGGTATTGGAAGAATCCAATCTCGATTTTAAAGATTCTAAGTCGTTTTTTAGGTATGCCAATAAACGCTTAAGGGGTAAAGTGGATATAACAGCACTGAAAACAAGCAATACGGTTATCACTGATGACATCTCCAAAGCAGATGCCTTCAAAAACTTCTTTTCCTCTGTTTACGTGGCCCAACCAGGTTCAACAAAAACACTTAGTTTCTCGTCACCAACGCCATCAAGATGTCCGTATTTATTTGTGTCGGAATATAATATCTTAAAGAAAATAAATCAACTCCCATCTAAATGTAGCCTCACCCCAGACTGTATCCCTCCATTATTTTATAAAAGAGTGGCGCATGTTATAACTGAGCCGCTCTCATTAATTTATGCTAAGTCTTACGAAGAAGGTGTTGTGCCTGATTTTTTCCGACAATCCGTAATTACGCCTGTACATAAAAAAGGATCTAAGTCGAATGTTGATAACTATAGACCTGTGGCACAATCATCAATAGCGTGTATATTATTTGAAAAATTACTTGTGGATCACATATTTAACTTCATGCAGTCTGAGGAAATGCTTGACGAGCAGCAACATGGCTTTACTAAGGGCAAATCTACAGCAACGCAGCTAGTTGAAATGGTTCAAGATTGGGCCATTTATATTAACAAAAAGAAAGCATTTGATTGTATATACTTTGATTTTTCTAAAGCATTTGACAGAGTAAACCATTTTAAACTTTTACAGAAACTAATTGACCTAAATATAGACAAGCACACTGTTTTATGGATATCAAGTTATCTAACGAATCGAAGGTTTTGTGTGCGGGTCAACAACAGTTTTAGTCAGTATGGGGTGTGTCCCTCGGGCGTGCCTCAGGGATCATGCCTGGGCCCATTGTTATTCTGTATATTCATTTTAGATCTTAAAAACGTTATACCCGGAGCCCTTAAGCACAAACTATATGCAGATGATCTTAAACTTTACGGGCCATCTGGCACAAAGGCTGACAGGGAAATATTACAGAAAACAATTGACTCCATCTCCGATTGGTGCGACAAAAATGATATGATCATTTCGGTCCCTAAATGCGCCGTTGTGTGTCTGAAGGAGGGCCACGTCTACACACTTGATGGACAGGAGATACCCAGAGTAAACAGCATTCGCGATCTTGGGGTTACGATAACACCGGAGCTAGATTTTAACATTCACATTACGCAAACCATTCAATCTGCTAGTCTTATATGTAACATGATATTTCGTTGTTTTATTATCGAGTGTCCATTGTTTTATATCCGCCTCTATAATAGCCTTGTACTTCCCAAATTCATCTACAGCTGTGAAGTCTGGCGGCCGTATTTAAAGAAACATATTGATGCAATTGAAAAAGTTCAGTCTAAATTCCTTCGACGTGTTGCATTGAGATGTAAGGTAGAGCGTAGCAGTCTCGACTTACTACCTATATCAGAACGACACTCGAGAGCAGATTTTAAAATGTACGCACGAATATCTCAGTCGAATAGACTCCCCATCTTTTTTAATATTCGAAACAACAATCTGCGCAGTACTCAAACCATATCGTCAAAAATAGTTGCACGATCTGACCGAATCAACAATATGTTTTCGTGGCGGATGGCGAGAATGTTGAGAACTATGAATTCGTGATATAATATTATAAACTTTACTCTTACATATATATCACGCACTGATACTATTGCGTCCTTGTGTATGGTTCATTTTTCTTTATGCGTCTTATATTGTGCATTGTATATATTGAATAACCAACTTGTGAATAACCATGTATATAATTATATTCCCTTTGAAAACAATAAAGGAGCACTTGAATGAATTGAATTGAATTGAATGTTCGGCTAGAGAAAGAATGCCAGCAAAGGCAAGCAAAATATGAGCTCGTTGTCTGTGACAAATCTCTCAAGAGCCTCAAATAAATGACACTGTCTCATTTTCCAATGAAGGCGTCCGTGGTGGTCAAATTTGCTGTTGCAAGGCGGCAGGTGATCATCTATAAAAAGGAATTAAGCTTAGGGTCTTGTTAGGGGAGTCCGATAATGGCTTTCTGGATCGCCGTTTGTGTATCAGCTTCATTCACTCTTTCTAGCTGCTGAAGTCTTCACGTATACTCCCAACCAGAGGAGAGGCAACGGCTGACGACATAGAGACATAGAGCTAGAGAAATGTTTCCGGGCAGCTTTGCGTGGGGGGTTTTCGCATATCTGGATCATTAAAAGGGCCGAAACAAAGGCGGGGCCCGCTACCGCCGTCACGTCAGAGAGACTTACCCCCCTCTCTCCAACTCATTGCATTGCATTTAGGAGAGAAGTCTCTATAAGAGTGCTAAACCATACATCACAATTGCCCGGAAAGGAGCAAATCACGCTATTGACGAGCATAAAACATCGAGGTAATCACAATGCAAAAGGTGCACCGTCTGATGGTGCATCGCAACCAGTTCTCATATAAAGGGCACCTCCAAGTCGCCGACCCTGTAGCTAAGGCCATACCTTATAAAGGGATCACACAAAAAAAAAAAAAAAAAAAAAAATATATATATATATATATATATATATATATATATATTAGATATGCAGAGTTTTTTCGATGCTGTATCCGACCAGATATAATTGCGGCTACAAAATATGACACATTAAAATCGCACTGTACACGCACGTCGTGACCTCCGTGGGCTCACTGAATGCCAAGCGGACAAAATACGCTGCATTTTTTACGGAGTTCTAAGTAATACACACGCAAAGCCACTAAACGTTTCGTACTTCGACTAGTTTGCTTCGAATCGCCGAATCCGCGCGGTGCTAACTTCTTCAGTCTGCGGGACGTGTTCTCGAAATGTCGGTAACAAATTTACCCGCGCAAAGCGATCTTCCTCGCATTGGCGTCTCGCAAGTTCGATTTGAGCGAGGCGGTCGGTCGTTGGCGCAAGGCGCAAACGTATGCACATCGTGCATACGTTTTTCCGGCGAATCCGGCGATGCACCACGTTTTCCTTCCGGCGGTCGTGGAGCTCAAGGAGGCGTAGTATTTCTTTCACCCTGGGGCATGCTGGTGACGCATCATGTGCGGCGGTGTGGGCCAATAACGTCTAGCCCGGACTTTAAATTAGTTTAGCACGGACCGTTTTTGCCACGGCTCCGGTGCCAATTGCCACGGATGCCGGAAAACCGGCAACGTATCTCGTCGCAAACAGAACAGAAGTCTTCATGTTTGCGGACTTTTGTGCTGCCTTTCAACAAATAGCTCTTGCCTAGCCAGGCTCCCAATGTGTTATTTATGCATAAAAATGATTAACTAAAGCCTACGTGGGTAACGAGTATTACCTTAAGGAATTACCAGGCATATTTTGAGTAAGTTGTTGTTTTACGCTTTTTTTGAAAGTGTGTCCCTATCGAAAGGGCCCACCATTCAACAACAGTACATTAGATTGAAACGCTACACATGCTCTTACTTAGTGGAGCTTTGCAGCGAGGCTTATACACTAGAGGAAACAAACTTATACATTAGAAGACAAATGTATACATTAGAGAACAAACTTGCAAGCCAACTGCAAACACAACTTGATTCCATACTTGGCCCTCGGCGTACCGATAATACACGAAGCTCAAAGTTCAACGATTTTGCGGCTTCATTAATTTCGCTAGCCGCTATAAATTGATCGTCCTTTTCAGCAGCGGTTGTTCAATGGGGATACGAGTAGATCAGATGGCAAAAACAAGTATGATCCGATGATTATTATTGTTATTATTATTATGAACGTCTACTGGAGTTTAGGTATATAACGCTCACAAGAGAAGCCACGCTTCCTCTACAAGACGCCAAATAAAATTATTTTAATATTTGTTTGTTATTATAATTATGATGATGATGAGGATTTTTTTTCATCACCAGCCATAAAAGAAAGTGGTCGGCAGCGTTTTTACCATGAGTATGTGAAATAGCCACGTTGTCTATTTATGCATTTGGGCTTCTTGTTTGTTCTAGCAAGGCCTTAAACATCTACCAGAGAGTCGTAGCGAATCTCCCGAGAGCGATGTCTAAATAGCTGAACTCCAAAGATTGTTTTGTGTATAAATGCATATATACAGGAAGAGAGAGATCACGTGGCTCTACGTTAAGCATAGCCTCACTTAAATAAACGAAAAAAAAAAAAAATATATATATATATATATATATATAACGCTATGGCGATACGATTCGTTGATTGTGGAGTAATTATGGTTTTCGGGACGGGCGTGTCGAGATTGAGCCTAAAGTGATTTGTCTGGTGGAGTAGATAATTTATGCATTCATTCAATCTCGACGTGCACGTCGGAATACCTCAATTTCTTCTCAAGCATGTGAATAGTCGTAAGGTTATGATTTTGAGCTATTGGATGTGAGCGCTAAAAATAGAATTTCAATGTCCGCGAAATCTGTTCTAAACAATTATATCGCATATTCTAGCCGGCATCGTGCGCCAGAGGAAGCAGAATTTTCACATTGTACTCCTATGGTGAGCAGTAATATCAGTATAACAGATTTTAGTAGTTTTACTCTCATTCCGAAATAAAACTTCACCATGTTCTATTGAAATAAATTTTTGCTTTAACGGGCTTTACAGTACTCTAGTTGGTCTCGATTTTTTTGGAAGACCCTATATATATATATATATATATAGTTCAAACGTCGTTTATTCATCGGAACTGTATTTTGCAATGCTCAAGTTTTCGGTAAATAAAAATGGCTGAAAAATAAATCAAACACCACCACGTAAATACATATACATATATAATAGTTGCGACCTACAACGCGGTCACGTGCCCTTCACTCCCCACGTATTTCGTGTTTTACCTAACAATTGTATCTTGCTCTTGTTTCTCTCAGTGATTACAATTAGTGTGTATCTTTGCGTGCGTACCAACCTACTGCCATAGAAGCACCCGGAAGCCTTGGCAAGGGTCTAGTTAAAGGTTGTCGCAAATTTCGACATAGTCCAAGTAGTAGGGAGTCTAGCGAGCCTTGAAGTGCGAGAGAACTGAGTGTTGCGATTGAACCGAATAAATATTTGTTTAACGGGCTTTACAGTACTCTTGCTGGTCTCGAATTTTTTGGAAGACCATATATATATATATATATATATATATATATATATATATATATATATATATATATATATATATATATATATATATATATATATAGTTCAAACGTAGTTTATACAACGGAACTGTATTTTGCAATTCTTACGTTTTCAGTAAATAAAAATGACTGAAAAATAAATCAAACACCACCAGATAAATACATATACATATATAATAGTTGCGACCTACAACGCGGCTACGTGCCCTTCACTTCCCACGTATTTCGTGTTTTATCTAACAATTGTATCTTGCTGTTGCTTCTCTCGGTGATTACAATTAGTGTGTATCTTTGCCTGCGCACCAACCACCACTGCCATAAAAACACCCGGAACACGCCTTGGCAAGACTCTAGCTAGCTAAATATTGTCGCAAATTTCGACATGGTCCAAGTAGTAGTCCACATCTAGTGAGCCTTGAACTGCGAGCGTGAGTTTTGCGATTGAGCCGAACATGAGCCGAGCAAGGGCTAACTGCTAATTAGGTTAGGTCGTTTGGGTTGGAGACTCATTTGGAGACGTTACGCTAACGAGCGAGCCCGGTGGCGTGGCGGCTTGCGTCTGCGCCTCGCAACCGGAGGAGACACAAAGGTGCGCGGGTTCGAACCCGACCGCTGCACATTTGTATTTATGGGGGTTGTCCGTCTATGACGCAATGTGAAAAACAGTTCCGTGGACGTTAAATCTTGGCTGAGGGACAGCAGCCCGAAAACTTTACGCTAACGACGCCAGCGTGCTAGCGGTTTGCACACTGTTATTTGTGGCGGCAACGCTGCACACAAACTGCTGCCGCACACCGGCACGATCCCCGGATAGGCCGGTGTGATCCGGATAGGCCGAATGACGTTTCCTACTTAGACCGTTCAGTGAAAATAACTAGCCCAGTCGTGTCGTCTGTGTCTGTCCGTTGGCGGACATTGTGTCTGAGTGTGCACATATCCGTGCCCGGGCGAGCGCGTATGCGCATTGAGGTAGCGGACTTAAGATAGTGGTGGTTTACATCATCATAACATGAACTTATAGACTCTTCATCATCATAACATGAACTCATAGACTCTTCATCATCATAACATGAACTCATAGACTCTTCATCATCATAACATGAACTCATAGACTCTTCATCATCATAACATGAACTCATAGACTCTTCATCATCGTAACATGAACTCATGGACTCTTCATCATCGTAACATGAACTCATAGACTCTTCATCATCATAACATGAACTCATAGACTCTTCATCATCATAACATGAACTCATAGACTCTTCATCATCGTAACATGAACTCATAGACTCTTCATCATCATCATAACATGAACTTATAGACTCTTCATCATCATCATAACATGAACTCATAGACTCTTCGTCATCATCATAACATGAACTCTCATAGACTCTCAAACAACCAACCACATAGCATCTATATTCGAATAAACAAAGGATATGCAAGCAACAACGGCAGTAGAATGATGACAACATGCAACGATTCAGAGGCGCAAAATAACGACGAGCCCGAACGGGCACACTCTCTGGCTCGGCGGTTTCTGGACGACCTTGGAAAAAGGAAGAACGCGACGGCGGCGACGCAAACGTTCGTTGGATGCAAATGTTTCTAACGCTGTGCTTTACGAGTAAATAGCTTGAGGCGTGCGTATGTGTTGTGATTAATCACGGAGGTCGAGTGCCATTACTACGTATTGTTATTGTAATGATGTGTTGCCACGTAGCTGGCATATTGCTGCGCGGTCTGAGTAGGGCAAAATAAGTCTCTGACGTCTATGAAAAGGAGTCTATGACGGTGTTGATGGTGATGTATTGTGACTATGGACGATGTCCTGGATGGCGATGTAGTACTTACTACTTCTGCGTAGTGCAGAATTGGACTGTTTCTACACGATCTAGAGGGTGGAGAGCGTTCCTACACTCTAGTGCCATTAGAACGTCGGTGGCCAGCGCTGCCTCCGCGATCGACTCCGATTTGCTTCTGAACGGGGACGTAAGAAGAAAGTGGGAAATATTTGTGAATACAGAATTAAGCCCAGATAGACTACACGGTGTGTGGCAATATCGCGTAGAATAGCCTTCAATATACTGAACGAACAAAGCGTCGGGCATCATACCGTGCCATGATGGACCGTCATTTCGTAAAACTTTCTTATTTATTGCTGCCGTTAACATAGCCAAAAGTGTATACGCAACCAGAACAAGCTTTCTACGCACGTTCACGTACGATCTTGTGTACCTAGTCCTCACCCTAAGTGAAAGCGAGAGAGCTGCAAGAGATATCAGAGCAATAAAATGCCCATACCCCTACGACCGAACATGTTTTTGTTGATGTCTCGTTGGACAACAGCAACGATAACAACAACAACAACCACAACAACAACAGCAACAAACAAGGGACGCCAGCACCATCTGCGGGCCGGGCGTAGATGATCAATTATTAGCCCCTTGCTGTACCACGAAACAAAAGACTAGAGCATTTCGCGTTTTTTTTTTCATGTTTAGTTTGTCCTGCCCGGCGATGGCCGAAGAACCGCCGACGGCACCCGGTCGTTCTACCGTCCTCTGCGTCTGTTGCAGCTTTCAGGCACCAACGCAAAAATTGTAGGTGTATTGTTATCGACACGGGGTGAGCCGATACGTCAAACAGCATCAACGGAGCGAAGCAAGCCAAAGCTGCTCGCGACATTGAGCTTTGTTTGGTTGCTGCTGTTGTTGTTGTTGTTGCTGCTGCTGCTTGCCCAGGTTGCCAAAACAAATGAAATGAGTTTGATACCATTGTGCTAAGGAGCTTAGCCAGCGCTGTTGATTTGCGAACGTACAACAGTATCTGCGTACCATCCATGTACCCGTTTACGTCTGACCAAATGTAAAGCTCGTTAATTCGTGATGGGTGTAACATTTTACATAACGACGTGCAAGTTCAAGGTCGGTTCAAGTCCCCAACAACAACGGCAACAATGTTCTAGTAGTTAGTTGCACCTGCGAGACCGCCATCCTCCGTTCCCCACCATCAAAAAGAAAACGATCAAAACACTGTTCGAGTACTATGAGACAGCGCGAGCAATAGAAATAGAGAGAACATACCTAACCGTTCGAATCAGCGGAACCAATCCGCAGCGATTGGCCGCCCTCCTCACCGCGCCTGGCCACTGACGCACCGAGAAAACATCATCTGCATCATAATGCCAGAAATGATTGCGCTTTTCTCTACATAAGCTGATGCTACATCAAGCAAAAGAGAAGATTGCATCAACAATTACTCTACTACTAGCGACATTGTTACGTACGTTCCGATCATAAATCAATCGACTGTTCAGTGAACAACACCCTTGTGACACCCTTGGAACTCTGGTCAGTCCAGGTGGAAATGAATCGTACACCACCCAACTCATTGTTCGCCACGATGATGTAATAGAGCCTTCCGATCGATATCTTACTTGAATGTTCTTGCTTCGTTTCGATTCGTCGGGGATGAACGGCGCTGCCGTTTGACGCACAGTAGTAGATCCGACATGTTGTGCTCAGAGGCTTCGCACGAAACCACGTTGTACTTGCTATGCCCGCAGATTACCCTGCAGTCAGCTCAATCATTGGGTCCTCGTGCGACTACTCAAGGGCCTACCCACTACCTACGACAACTTTTTCGGACTGACCTTCAGCCAACATTTAACGTCCACGGGACTGCTTTCGCATTGCTTTGTGACACGGACCCCATAAATACAAATGTGAAACAGTGGGGCTCGAACCCGTGCATCTATGTGTCTCCTCCGGTCGCGAGGCACACGCGATTGTACCACGTTACCGGGCCTCACATATATATATATATATATATATATATTATATATATATATATATATATATATATATATATGTATCTATGCACTCATAGAGTTGGATATATTTATATATATATATATATATATATATATATATATATATATATATATATATTTTTTGTCATACGAGAAAATAGGCTATTTCAAATAAACAAAACAGAAAAAGAAAAACATTTCCTCCCGTCTCATGGAATGCCGAGCTTGCACAGTAAATATACCGCTGCGTGAAGTTGTTTTTTTGTTGGTGCACTTTACTGTCAAAAGCTTCATCTCGAGCAGTCTCTGGTAACAATTCAAAAGTAAGCTAAATGCGACCAGCTCTTTCACTAAATACGAGACTAAAGTACATTGAAACAGGCGTTCCCGTTTGGGTTGGAAACCAGCCAACATCTATTGATGGAATGCAGAGGAGCATAGGAGCCGAAGAACCGGCTCGAAAATTAGAAGGACGAGCGTAGAAGACGCTAATCAATCGTTTCGCAAACACAAATCAACATGTCACTCAATTACCTTGTTAGTATGAAGAAAATAAATTTAAAGTAATATCGTTTCCGAAACTATACAAGCGCACCGCAAGGTGATTTGAAATAATTTGTAACGGATTTGAAATATGAGACTAACTTTTACAGAGGAGCCGCAGAAGGAAAGATCCAGCTAACCGGCATAATGTGTCAGCGATAGTCCGCTGAGCAGAAAAATGCAGAATTTGGAGAAGGTGAGCGGAGGAGCGCATTGCCCATTTCGACATGCATACGTGAATCATACTCACTTTCTATCTAATACAATTGTATTTCGTTCACGTTTAGGTGCTATAAAAAGAAAATGTTTAAATAAAGTTTACATATACTCCTTTGAATATTTATGTATAAATATTCACGTTTACACACACATAGCTATGATGAATAAACCACAATGAACAAATTTTGTACAGAGAAAATGCTGTCCATACTCTGCTAAACCTACTGTAAACGGCAAGAACAACACTCGATTCACCCACATGCAAGACTGTTGAAAGCCAGTTATATTTATATGTAAATTTCAATTCACCTCAACGTGTGCACTTATTCGACACATTTACACACGGTTACATTCACATACACTTTAAAGCTCCACGTATTCCACGGTCCACTATCAAATTGCTATAACGCTACCTAATATTGTTTACAGAAGACATTCTTAAGGATGTAACTCAGTGGCACAGAAGGTGAAGCTGCTTATTTGTGACCGAAATAATTAGTATATTAATTTGGAACTTAATCCGGAAGTTACAAAAGGTGCATTACATATCCAGCCAAGTAGAAGCCACTATTCCTACTGTGTGCGCACGAAGTGTGAGCTTGTAATAGTCTTAAAATATTTATAAAATATCTTGAACACTCTAGTTTTACTGTTTTTTTTTAAATACTTTAAAAATCTGAAACTACTCTGCAAACACCCTCTCTATATATACCGCATGAAATTTCTTGCTGAAACAATAGGGCAATGTTTGAACAAAAAAGGCGATTTTTGTTAAAACAGATGAGTTTCAAAGCAGTGAACGTAGGTAGTAATACCGGATCTCAATAATGGACCAATTAGATAACGTTTTCAAAATATTATTGACTAATAATAATTATATATATATATATATATATATATATATATATATATTCAAAATAGTATCAGAACATCAGTATTCTTACGGGATCTCAGGGAACCCCTCGGCGGAGAGAAGGGAACCTTCGACTGATGCCTCGTTTCCCTGCGGAAGCTCGCGCTGCAGTAGGCACTCTCCAGAATGAGGATCATTTGTGACTGCGTTTAGTCTTTTTCCAAGCTCCTTGAAATGTTTTGATTATATATATATATATATATATATATATATATATATATATATATATATATATATAAGTTGGTTAATCGAATAAACGTGATTGGAGGGAACCAACGTTTCTAGTAGCTATTACGTAGTTATGTCAAATACTCTCCTTGACCGTACTTATGTACTATATGAAATATGCCATTTAATGAAAATACAATAAATTAATATGCCCCGCCATGGTTTAAGGGCTCCATACATGGTATGGGATGCCACGGTATCATGTACAGTGGCTCCGTCATACTTGATGCACAGCGCCATCAGGTAGGTCAGGGTGGGTTACTGAACATGCTGAGATCGCAAAAAACACTAATACTCTGACTTGCAATCAGTAAAAGTACAAGTATTTTCCTCAAAGATCTAGATGTTCAAATTAGTGCTAACACGGGTGACCAGGCGGGTATAAGTTTGGGTCCCACAATTGTAGGGAAATTAAAATAATTATTTATTATTATTATTATTACAATATTTAATATATTTAGTTGAATTAATTTATGATATATATATATATATATATATATATATATACATATATATATATATATATATATATATATATATATATATATATATATATATATATATATATATATATATATATATATATATCATAAATTAATTCAATTAAAGGTTTAGCAAGGTAAATGCCGGAGTAGATAAAAATTTGCCATGACATGAAAAAACCGTACACGGGCATTAGCCTGACGGAAAATCTAATAAAAAAAAGACCAGCGTCCCTCGAAGGTATTGGGTAGTTATCTCAAATTCTTTCTTCTTTTGTCGTACTTATTTGATACATTTAACCTGTTTTTTTTTGCACTAAAATTATTACACGAAAATAATAATAATAATAATAATAATAATAATAATAATAATAATAATAATAACACAAACTGCGGTGAGCAACTATGCCGACAAAAGGTGTTTGTGTTGTTGATGTTCACCCACCGTGCTGCCCTTTCTCATCAGCTGGGCGGTGATCAGATGGCGGCAGCGGTGGCGCTGCGATCGCACGCGCTGCGCGGTTGAACGCGGTGGTTTGTTTCGGAACACCGCCTCTGTGAGCTACGAAGGTGCGCTGCTTCGAAATGCATCAGCTGTAAGCTGGTTACCGCTGCAAGAAATAGTACTTTGCGTGCTTGCTTTTACGTTGTTTTCTTGTGGTGGCACGTAACTATCTCCAAGGTGCGCACCTTACACATACACGAATATATATATATATACGTGGCGCATGTGGGTGTTCTCAATCTTCGATTCTAAGGCTTCCGTAATATACAAAACGACATAAATCTGCTCATATTAAAGTAGGTTAACTGACTCCCTTGGTCATTCTTGAAATTGATTCGAGTGTAGTGCTAACCTTGTTGGTGGCAGTCCGTACTAGTATACACAGTGTGTGTTCCAATCCAAGCAAAACCTTAAGTGTGTCTACATTCATGTAGGTAAGGGAAGTGTCAGTAAACTAGCTCTGAACCTGACACAACAGAAACAGCATTCGACGTAACCACCTCAATGTTTTTCGCTTCCTCTCTCTATCTATATATCTTTCTATCTATCTATCTATCTATCTGCTAGCTGAGATCTCCAATCATCTGAGGTTCTGGCGACAGCATCTGTTACGCTCTCTGCAGTCTAGCCTGCCGCTGGAATACCCCACCCATCACCCACCGGGGGTGAGGTATTCTAGCGGCAGGCTATGCCACAACCAGCGTCTGTTCGTACTAAATCGTGGTAATATTATTTACTACAGGAAGGTGGCAGTGGTGTGCACGCAAATTCTGCCCCACTTTCCCCCCTGTTCAACCCTGAGGCGGCCGAACGTGCGACACGCGCGTCATGATGCCTGATGCGCTGCTGCATTCATCACCAGCGACGGCGTCGTCCGGCGTCGTGGATGATGCATGGCAATTCGGTCTCGGTGTGTCGTGTGCGGTCATCTGTAGTCTAGTCATCGGCTCGGTGGTGTTCATCTGCATCGCGGTCATGGTACGCAGGACATCGCAGGTGAAGGCGGCCGCCTCATCTTCAGCCGCGCCGGCCAACACCTTCTCTTCCTTCTTCTCCGTCCTGCGACCGCCTGGTAATGGTGGCGGTAATGGTGGTGGTGGTGGTGGCGGCGGCGGCAGTACGCCCCGCTCATTCATAATCGCAGCCGGCCACGATACGCTATGCAGTGGTCTGGCCCAGCGTCTGTTGCGCGCCGACGCCAGCGAGCGTGGACAGCGTTGGCGGCTTCTCGACAGCTCTATCGACGGCTGTCCGACGCCGGTATTATCTTCGCCCTCGGTCGAGAACGAAGGCTTCGGTGGCAGCGGCTGCGGCGACAATGACGACCCGAAACATCAAGACGAAGAAGAACACCTCTCTCGATATGGCGACTATGGCGAACATGTTGTTGCTTGGGCCGTTCAAAGCGACAGCGTGTTGCTGTTCATCCTCGGACGACCCACGGACGTGTCGGCTCAGGTCAACGACGTCATCTGCTACCTAAAGTCACAGGCGGCCGGCGTCGCTGGTCGGCGACAACTTGCCGCTGCTGCTGCTGCGTCTGCCTCTGACGGTACAGCAATACGAAGTACAGCAACGCATAGCCAGCGAGGCCGTGACAGCGTGACCGGGGGTCCCGGCAACAACAGTCTAGAAAACAGCGCCAGCAGCAACAACAACAACAGCGGCAACAACAATCTAGAAAACAGCGCCAGCAGCAACAACAACAGCGGCAACAACAGCAACAGCAGCAACAACAACATCAACAACGGCAACAACAACGGCAACAACAACGGCAGCAGCAGCAGCAGTCAAACGCTTCAAACTCCCCTTTGCGCCCCTCACGACGATGACGCGGGTTGGCGCTATTCGTCGTTGAAGTGCGCAGTGTTCGGCGTCGGCGATACGGCGTCCTGTCGCCACGACTTTGGCCGATTGGCAATGTCCGTTGATCTGAGCCTGCGACAGCTCGGAGTCGTCCGTGTTCTACCGATGCGGCTCTACGATTCGGCCACTGCGCCGGTGTCCGTCGAAGAGGAATTTCGCCAGTGGATCGATTCTCTCGTTCCCGGTGTTCTGCCGCGTCAAAGCGAAACTATGACGGCGACGACGACGACGGCGATGACGACGACGACGACCGCCGCCGACGAAGAAGCTGTCAGACAGCGCTCGTCGCACGCAAGCGTCTCACTAACTGGCGGCTCATAACAGCTAATTAACTAGTTAATTTTATTAACTACCTAACCAACCAACCAACCGACGAACGGATGATAATTACGATGGCGCTGATCTCAGTCGAGCTTGCGATGGCTCGACCTTCGATTTCTATTACGACAAAGTTGATGCTCCTCTAATCCCTAATGGCCTACCGCAAATAGATAACGTTGTGCCTTCGGTGGTCAGGTTAAAGACGTGATCCTTCCTGCATTGTTGTGAGCCTGCAAAGTGTGTTGTAAGCTTGTTGTCACATTACTCTCATCTGTTGCTTATACTCTAATTGAACGGATCAACGAATGCTCTACATAGATATGTAAATACTGTACAGATATAGTTAGATAGCAGAGCTACTCATGGTATCTCCTATATATTTATGTATATATATATATATATATATATATATATATATATATATATATATATATATGTGCTGCAAGGCCTAAAAATGCTCGTGATAACTTGGCAATGTTTTATTGTTCAAACAACTTGAGTTCATATTTTGTAATTTTTTTTCACGTTAACAAAAACTTTGCATTTAAGAATTGCGTTGCGGGTCAGACCTATAATTCATATTTTTGTATACGTGCTTTAGTTGGTTGCGTATTGCAACCTGAACTACATTGTATCGTCGCAAGACTAGGTCTCTTTCTCACCCCCTCTCTCTCTCTCTCTCTATATATATATATATATATATAATTAAAAAAGAAAGAGTGATTAATTATATATATATATATATATATATATATAATTAAAAAAGAAAGAGTGATTAATAAGGGTAAAAAGTTACTTTACGCCTCACATATATATACATATAAGTTTGAATAAATTGGTGGTCATGTTATTTATTAGGTAATATGCAGACTTGTTGAATTTGTTTATTTGGTTATTCGTTTTGGGGTTTGGTATTAGGCACTTCATATTTTTGTCCATTCTAATATATTCGACGTTTGCCCAAAGTGAAGCACACGGAAAAGGCGCTATTTGGTGCTACACAGGTGTCTGTCTGGTCGTTCCAGCTTTCCAACTGCAACGTATATATGCTACATATGCTACTGCAATATAGCGATAGTGCAAACAAACTATATTTATTAAAATGGCATTTAAGTGTTACAGCGAGATGTAATTAATTATCAACACTAGGGCTTGTGGGGAGCGCTACCAGTCGAGCTTATCCTCGAGGCAGCCCCTCATTGTGCCCATTATTGCTGCCGCATTGCCGCGTTGAACTGCCAGCGATAGTCGCTGAAGTAGAAACTCAAGTGCTCTTTTTCCCCTGTCGCCAGTTCAATTTGTTTGCCAATCTTCTGTAAAAGCGACCATGCCTCAGGGCCGGGCCCCCCGAGTGTCTCGAATACTAGCGGCACGAAAACGAACTCGTTGGCGCGCTGGGCATATTTGTTGGTCTTTAGACGCTCAGCCTTGCGTGCTGCGGAGCCAGCGGAAGATGCACTGGCCTCCAGGTTCGACGGGGCGAGCGTGTCGGTGATAGTCGCATCCCAAACAAGCGCCTTTCCCCTTTCAAAGGGGATAAGGGTGAGACCGTCTGGTCTCTTTCCATCGCTTCTCAGGAGGCCGGCGGGCTCTCGGATGCACGGTATTAGAGCGGATCTGAAAGCCCTGGCTGTAATCTCATTAACCTCGCTATGACGGCTTTGGCGTCCTTCGCTTCTACTGCAGGACAACCCGTGAGTCCCCCAGATGTCTACCTGTGTTCCACACGGACACCGGTGTTCCTCGGTTAGCCTTGTCCCCAACCTCAAACCAATGCACAGACGAAAGCTTTCGTGATCTAGTAAAGTGCCTAGGTTTGAGGAGGGGATGGCTTGGAGCCATTTGCTAGCTCCTTTCTGGACGACCGCACGTAGTCGGGCTTTGTCTGCCGTGGTTAGTGCGTCAGAGAGCAAGCGCTGGTACTTCATGGAGACAATGAGGTCGTCATAGGACCTCTGCAGGTGTTTGTTTGTCTCCGGGAGTAGGCCTGCGAGGTTCTTGAACTTCGTATCCGCAACTTCTTTGGTGTCCTGGAAAGCCTGCAGGGCCATGGCTGGGCTGAGGTGTCGAACAGTGCTCTTTGAGGCGTGTAATGATGAAGCGTGGCAGCTCGCTGCTAGGTCTGCTGTAGAACGAATCCCCAGGCCTCCGAATCTAAGGGGAGAGTAGCTTGAGCCCAGTTGTTGTCGGCCAGAGTAAGATTAAGAAGGTCACTAAGGCTGATTCTTAGGCTTTCGTCCAGGTCCCGAAGAAGATCTTGGTTTGGTCCGACGTCCGTGCTGCGGAGGATATGGACGATTCTTGCTAAGCCTAGGGACGATTTCAATAGGTGATACGCGCTGTGGGGACTAAGCAGGTTTAGCCGGGTTAGACGGGAGCGGAGGCTCTCTATCCTACCTGCGAGTTCCGGACGAATGGCGGCAGACCCCACTGGGAACCCCAGGAGCGTCATGTCTGCTGCCTCGACGAGTTTGCACCCGGGAAGAAGAGCCTCCAAGGCGGATAGGTTAGGGTGACCTTTGTAGATGAGCTCGCACTTCTCGGAGTTGAGCTCAAGCCCGCTCTTCAGTCCGAAGTCAGCAACTCTCTTGATGTCTGCTAGTACTACAGGTCCTTTTCCTCCAATAGTGCCGTCGTCTAGGTACCAGAGGTTTAAGGGAGACTGGATAGAGTCGACCAGTTCCTTAATGGCTAAGCAAAACAGTGGCGGACCAAGGGGGTCTCCCTGCTGTACGCCGCCGCATGAGAAAATCGTCTTATCATCAAGTGAAAGCTCCGACCTGGATCTGTAGGCTTGGTCAACCAGGGGGGCCGCCTCTGGCCAATCGACTAGAGCTGTCTTCAGTACGTGGTCACGACGGATCTGGTTAAAGGCGTTCTTGAAATCGAGTTTGGCGACTACGAAATTGTTGGGTGCGCTGGCGACGAAAGCTCTTGTAGTGTGGACTGCGGCTTCGATGCCGTTGGGCGTATTGAAGCCAAGCTGGTGAGCTCTAAGCTTCTCGCGCACCAAATCTGCTCCTAGTTTCACTGTTATCTTTGCCGCAATTCTGCGGAAAACTGAGGAGATGACGATTGGGCGAAGCGACCCACTCGGTTTTTTTATTGCGATGAGGCGTCCCCCAAAAAGAATAGGGCGGATGGCCTCAGGAACCGTGCCACTTCTGATGATGTCCACCACTTACTTTTCCTAGGTCACGCAGTAAACGGCTGGCAATATTTGCGTTAGTTGTGGCAAGGAGGTCTCTGAGATGGCGCGGCCGCAAGCCGTCCATACCTGCAGTGGACCCTGCCGGAAAGGTCCACACAGCCTCGCGGAGCAGTTCTGCACTGGTGATAGGTGGATCGGCGTACGGTGGTCTTGGAGGCAGGTCGAGGTCGATAGCGATATATAGTTTTTTCTGTAAGTTTTTTTCCGTAAGGCTAATTGCCCGTGTACGGTTTCTTTCACGTCAGGGCTGATTTCTAATCCACTCCGGCATTTACCTTGTCAAAATTGGAAACCATGCAAATCAATTTAAAAGTGGCCGGCCTGGGTCTCGAACCCAGGCCTTGCGAATGCAAGGCAAATGCTTTGCCACTAAGCATCTAGCTCGGTAAATGCTATATATGTTAGTGCAAACCTATATATATATATATGCTACTTACCTGTTTAGATTTAGGCTCGCAGATAGAAGTTTCATTCTCTGAGCTGGTCGAGAGATTCCGCTCTATTAGTCGGCGTCGGCTCCGCTGCAAGCACAGACGGACGGATGGTCTGGTTATTCGAATGTCTGCCCGCTTTTTGTTCTTGCTGTGGGCGAGATTTGATTGTTAGCTTTGTATACGTGCTTGTTGTTCTAGCGTTACTGTGCCTTTCCCCCCTTCAATGTTTCTTCTTGAGGGGGGGTGCCAGGAGCATCCCTGCCCTGGGTTAATTGCGTCGGTCGGCGGCCGCGGCGACAAAACCAGGAGGCAGGGAGGGAATTTTTGGCTCGCGCCCGCGGGGCATCTGCCTGACACTCAACCATAAGAGTCGGCCGGTACTTTTATACGATAAAGCATTGATAGAGAGAAAGGAGAGGGGGGGGGAGAGGAAATTATTTGCATTGGAGTGTTTTGGTTTGTTTCGTTTTCGTAGAGCCCCGAGGGACGACGCCTCGTTGACTCTGTCACGAGCTGCTTTCGAGCGTACGGCTCGAAGTGATTGGAGTACCGAGTCTCGAATGCTCCCTGCCTTGCTTGCTGCCTATTTCTTATGTACGTCGGTCTTTTGTTTTTATTCTCTCATAAGGGAACAGTTTGCCCTACCTTTACAGTAGGTAGTGGCGAGTCGCTGCTCAGTCGCCCGTGAGTGCGAACGCTATAATCGATGGGGCAGAACTGGTGTTGCAGAGGAGACGACAGGCGGGGGGGGCGGATCCATATGCATGCTTGCAATCTGTCGCACAATCTGAACTGAGCTAAAATAGATGCCGGATACGTGGCAGGCTACACACGATCTATGTTGAGATGAATAAAATACGTACACCCTTCGTACGCTGAGTAATGTCCTTGTTCATGTTGTCTTTGGAGCGTGGGCTCGAAATACGTCTGACGAAACGTTCGTTCCTGCTACTTATTGTATAGCGAGCTTTTATTCAACAGGCAGCAGTAATCGTCAATGTTCTTCAAACTGCTGAATATGTAAGACGAATCTAGATGCTTCGAGCCGGTCATTAATGGTATTACTATTTTTTATTATTATTATTATTATTATTATTATTATTATTATTATTATTATTATTATTATTATTATTATCATTTCGACAATTGCCATACCGTAGAGCACCCATAAAGTAAAGTTTCAGGCATTTTTTGACATAACTAAATTGCAGTTGCTCGATGCAACTGTTTAGTGGACGGCTCGGGGAACGCAGCAGCCCCTTGCGCACCGGAGTTTAGGACCATGTGCAGCCCTCGTCTAGGTCTTGATGTTTTGCCTGCTCACCCATGTTCTTGCGGTACGAACATGGTTCAAGCAAAGGATCACCATAAGCTGAATCACAAGGAGGCGGCTTGCGTGAAATAGGCACGCGCAACCCCGTAATTATTTATCTCGTTGGGGCCCGCAGAGAGGCGGGATTTGCAGTACGTGTCGAGCCTCACACATCTGTGTAAAGAAGAAAACATAAGGCCAGACCAGATACGACTCTGACCTCCTGGGTCATGGAAAAACTGCCGATCTGAAACGTGTCGATTTTGGGCACTTCTGCGGCGAAGGACAGCCACACGGTAGGCGGCATTGCACTCAACGCGGAGGGAGACAAGACTCGTCATTACGAAGTCTTAGGGAACGAGCACACCGTCTGCCCGTTCATCATTGAGACATCAGGCGTGTGGGGCGGGATGCCATTGCCATAACGCGGGGACTATCGCCTAGATCGTCGAGAAGTTTAAGGACAAAAGATCAACAGTGTTCCTGAGGCATCGCATCGCCTTAGCAGTTCAGCACGGCAACGCGAGAATGATTCGTGACACGCTCCCTGGTGGGAGTGATCTGGACGTACTATTGCATATATAAGGAGTGCAATCTGTGCATTTGCCGGCTGGCAAAAATTTGATAAAAAAATAAATAAGAACTATGATTTAAAATGGTTTATTCATGTTTGCCTTTTAGCAACAAGCAATTTATAAATACACACCTGTAGTACGTTTGACCATTTATCTGCATTGTTCTTATTAACATCATAATTATCAACAAGCAAACAAAATGGTCGTGGCTAAAAGTTGGAGCAAAATAGAGGCATATACTAAAGGTCGTTATACGGCATTGTTGTTTACGGTGGCGGCTATGGCCGCTGCGGTTTTTCTTATGAAGAAGGATTAAATACTGTCACGTAATATTATTGCGAGCAAGGAATGAGAAGGTTTCCACTTCCCATCTCGAGCAGTGTAGGACTTGACCCCAGTTAATGTATGGTAGCCCGCTGAGACCTATGCCCAGTAAACGTACTCTCTCGTTTAGCTTCACTCTCTGGTGGCGCAGATCTCCATAAAACAGTATCTAGGCCATCAGGAGGTCGAGCCCGGTGGCGTAGTCCATTCACCTGCGCCTCGCGACCGGAGGAGACACATAGGTCCGAGCTCCAACCGTTGCACATTTGTTTTTATGGGAGTCCGTCTATAAGGCAATGCGAAAAGCAGTCACATGGACTTTAAATCTTAGCTGAGGATCAGCCCGAAAAGTTTCGGTCATCAGGAGAAGTGGCGAATGCCACTCGGATCACTTGGCCGCGATGACTCACAGGCTCATCCAACGTTTGACGTACAACTCAATCAAAGTCGAAAGTCAAAATACAGCAGCCGGAATTCTAGCTTCACTGAGTATTGATGCGTCACCCGGGCTAAAAGCATAATAATAATATTAATAGAACCATTACGGGGGCTGACCATCTTCTATCGTACGGTTGTATGATGATGATGTTAAATTTGACGGCGACGAAGCGCTTGAACGAACCGAACGCTACTAGACGACAAACGGCGTCAAGTAGCGCAGTAGCGGCCAAGAACATAGAAACTTGGCAGCAGTTTCACCGTCACCACAGTACCTCTACGGCCTTTTTTCTTTGTCCTATGCACGTAGGGCGTCTAGGTGTTTCTGCAATGTGTTTGCGGGATTTTGGGTGTTTTGTTCGTGTCTGTTTGGGATGCTGCTATGCTGCCGTAGCTTGGAATTCTATAAATATTAATAAAGATGCGACAATGCCCCGGGCTGCAATCACCTCCTGAGCAGTGCAAAGAGGATGCGAAGGAGTGGCGCCTTTGGGCGGGCGAGGCGTGCAACTGTGTCCTTGAACGCCAGAAAGAATCACTCTCGCGTCAGATCGGTACGCCCGGGTCGAAGCTGGTGATTTAGGTCTGTATGTATTTTAGGGCCGTCTAAGCTCTCTGACTGCCGCACTGTATGGTCTATATTGTCGTTTCGCTATAAATTTGTTGATCATTTTTTTAGCTCCTAAGCTTGTGCGTTTTGTATCTGGGCGTGTTTTCCTGGCCGAGAATATATCCTGTATGTACATATAAAAGGTCTACACATATAGTCATAATCCCATCGTTGGTATTGTTGCTGTCTCTCTCGTGCTTAGTCATTGCATGCTCACCCCACGTTGATTAAAAATAAAAAAAAGCAGACGTATGTGAGTCATTATAGAGTGGTTTCAGCATATATATATATATATATATATATATATATATATATATATATAGATATATATATGTAGGTCAATCCATGTCTGACTTTGCACACATATACTCTAATTAACTTTTACTTGACCCTAACACACAGGATAATTTAAATTCGACGCAGCCTGCTAACATACAGGATGTTCCTAAATGAAGTACACTCATTGCCGCACTCGCTTATATACTGCCTTGTTTAGAAGTGAAAATTAAATTTCTAATATTTATTATACTGATGTGAAATTACTCTCATCTATTATGCTGATATTAAATTACTATAATTTATTTCATTGATGTAAAATGACTATTATCTATTATACTGAGGTGAATGGTTGGACATCACTTTACAAAAGGCGCCATTGCGGCTAAACGAGTTGTTCGGTGGAGGAGTCAGCTATACCAACACTTCTGCTTCATCTGGAATGAAGAGGACACTCACGCTGACTACAAAAAACAAACTGTCACATTGAAAATAGTTTGCATTTTTCACAAATTAGCGTGCTGGAATCTCGCTGGAACATTCGCGTTTAGTAACTTGGTTTTTTTTAATTATAGACAACGTTTATAGCACAACCGTAATAATAACACGTTACTAGGACATTTTGGTATGATAACGATGGCGGTTCGATTCGTGATATGATTATCGTAAAGCCGTAATTTTTTATATATATATTTATTTATTTATATATATCTATCTATCCACGTAGCGAGGTGCCGGGCGCATCGATAGGTCGTTGCACTTTTTCGCCCGGTGGGACGGTCGTTGAAGTGTTCAAATTGTATATAATGACGACTATATTGTATTTATGTACCATCTTAGAATGCAAAGTTACTGCGAAATTAACAATACTTTTATTGTTAATGTGTATATATATATATATATATATATATATATATATATATTATATATATATATATATATATATATATATATATTTTTGGACCGACATAGCCCGCCGGCAAATTTATTTGTCCATGTTGTCTGTTATCACAATGTGTCACATAACGCACTGAAAACTAACGACTCAAGGCTCTAGGTCCAAGATGGGGCTGGTCCACCTGGCCAAAGTTCCTCTCACCGACGCGGCGTTCCCCCTCTGAACGTCTAACGACAAGCGCTGCAGTAAGTACTCCCCCGCTCTTTTGTCTCCTGTAGCAACCACCAATCTTCTCCCGACGTCTCTGAGTAATTTTTTGGTAAGCAACCCTGGTCCCCCTAACGTCTCAAAAGCTAGAGGTGAGAACAAGTGGGGATAGTCCAGGCTTGAGTACTTCCTGCACTTGGCTGTTTCCGCTAAGGCAACCGCATGCCCAGGGCGGGCTGCGCCAGTACCGACCATTGAAGGGGCTAAAGAGTCGGTAACAGTCGCGTCCCACACCAGCATCTGGCCCCGATCGAATGGGGTCAGAGTCATTCCGTCAGGCCTTTTTCCGTCATCTCTGACTAAGCCGGGGGGCTCCAGCACACATGGGTAGCCTGCCAACCGTAATCCTCTGCAGAACGTCTCGTTCAGGGCCGAGTGGCGTGCGATCCTGCCTGAACTCTGGGCGCAAGAAAGACCGTGGTGGCCTAGGGAGTCGACTTCGTCACCACAACCACCTATATATATATATATATATATATATAAAGGGTGTCTAGACTTTTTGAAGATTGAGAATTGTAGATATGGAATATTTTTCCAATGGGGCATGGTCTCTGAGAAGGCTTGTTTCGGAGCGAGTGTTTTATTACTAAAAACTGGTGTCATTACCCGACATAGGAGCAGAAAATGTGCTATTGCGAGACAACCTATACAAAAACTAAACACATGGTCGTTCGTGAGAATTCACAGCACGTTTATTACCGCCACCTGGTCGCGCCGCAGCCACAACGTCGTCACACAGTCATTTATGCATACACTCAATCTTGACATGTCCGCCAAAAAATCTTAATTACTTTGCAATCACGGCTTGCATTTCCATTAATTTGGTGCCAAAATGATTGCGATGATAAAATGCGCATTTGTCGAAATGGGCTTTTATGCACTGTGAATGGTCGTAGGGCTATAATTTTGCGGTATTGGACGGGAAAGCTAAGAACTTCATTTTTGTGAATTTTCTTCTAAACGTTGCATTTTCTAGCCAGCGTCGGCCGACGAATGCGACGACGATGTGCTTAACTATTGTATGGGAGGACTGGTTGTCTCGCAACTGTACATTTTGTATTCCAATATCGGGAAAAAAACACCAGTATTTCGCATTTTAGTATTATCACTTTCACTCCGAAAAAAAAAACACTTTTCAGAGACCATGTTCCATTGGCAAAAATATATACTTTAACGAGCTCTACAATTTTCTATATAAATCTTTAAAAAATTAAGGCTATTAATATACAGGGTGTTGCAGAAATTTTTCATAATAGAATATACAAATTGTAGAGCTCGTTAAAGCAAATATTTTTTCCAATGGAACATGGTCTCTGAGAAGTCTTGTTTCGGAGTGAGAGCGAAATTACTACAATTTGTGACACTAGTGTTTTTGCCCGACATAGGAGCATAAAATGTGCTGTTGCGAGACAACCAGTTCTCCTATACAGAAACTAAACACACTGTCGGGTTCGTGAGAAAATTCTGCTTCTTCCGAAGAATATACAAGACCGGCCAGAAGATGCGACACGGTCGTTTAGAAGAGAATTCGTCAAAAATGAAGTTTTTTATTAGCTTTCACGCCAAATACTTCAGAATCATAACCCTACGACGACCCACGTGTTCAAAGCTAACATATTTAGCAAATGCGCATTTCATGACGATCATTTTGGTACCAAACTTACGGCAATGCGAGCTGTGGTTGCAGAGTAATTACGATTTTTCGGCGAACATGTCGAGATTAAGTGCATGAAAATGACGCGCTGCGGCTGTCGCGCGACACGTCGGCGGTAGTGAACGTCGCCACACAGTCATTTTTCATGCACTTAATCTGGACATCCCACCGAAAAATCGTAATTACTCTGCAACCACAGCTCGCATTGCCATAAGTTTGGTACCAAAATGATCGCCATGAAATGCGCATTTGCTGAATATGTTAGCTTTGAACACGTGGGTGGTCGTAGGGTTATGATTCTGAAGTATTTGGCGTGAAAGCTAATAAAAAACTTCATTTTTGACGAATTCTCTTCTAAACGACCGTGTCGCATCTTCTGACCGGTCTTGTATATTCTTCGGAAGAAGCAGAATTTTCTCACGAACCCGACAGTGTGTTTAGTTTCTGTATAGGAGGACTGGTTGTCTCGCAACAGCACATTTTATGCTCCTATGTCGGGCAAAAACACTAGTGTCACAAATTGTAGTAATTTCGCTCTCACTCCGAAACAAGACTTCTCAGAGACCATGTTCCATTGGAAAAAATATTTGCTTTAACGAGCTCTACAATTTGTATATTCTATTATGAAAAATTTCTGCAACACCCTGTATATATTTATATTAATAGCCTTATTAATATATAATTGATATTATTATTATTATTATTATTATTATTATTATTATTATTATTATTATTATTATTATTATTATTATTATTATTATTATTATTATATATTATTTTTTTAGGAAACACCCGCCTGCAAGCGTTTAAAAGAATGGTAATGTCTGCACTAACAGAGGATGCCTGCCGATAATCCAGCTTCCGTTCACATCCTAAGATCGCCTCTCGTTCTATTAGTGAAATAGCCAGGTCGCTGAAAAGCAAAGAACCTGCCACCGCTTGAAAGAGCAAGACACCGGTCACCACTTTACTATCTATGGCAATAGTACAGAGAAGCACGAAGAGCCCTACGTAGCGCAATTAAGAGCAACAAAATAGACGAAATATAACTGGCTGTGCGAGGGGTCGAAAAAACCCGTGGAGCAAAGGTTACGAGATCGTGCATAACAAAATGCGCCAGGCGCAGCCTCCACTACCGGTCGAAGCGGTCCAACCGACGATTATTGCGCTCTTCCCGCAAAGACCCCGACCGTAGTCAGTGCTCTACCATATGTCTGTCCATATGTTTTTAATATTTGCAACAAGAACCTGTGCAGTACTCAGAGCATATTCGTCGAAAACAATTGATTGCTGTTCACAACTCCAATGATCTGACTGAATCGACAGCATGTTTTAATGGCGCGTGGCGGATAGTCGTAGTGCAATAATGCGTTCTTTCAGCTGGCCCAAAGGTATTAACCCAGTACTCTCGAGTTATCGCTCTTCCTTTAGAAAGACAGTCTATTATTAAAATGATTGCTTTTTTTACGGTAAGTATGTACTAATTAATATCCTTTTCATTCCTAAAAACAGTCGCCACGGTCAATACGGTAGAGATGTATTTTAGCCCTGATGGAAAGCCTTTTGCCACGTGCGGTTCACTCCTAGGTTGCATCCGCCCTGTTCTGGAGTGGAGTATTGGATCTAGGTTTCGTCCACGGTTATGAATTAGCCCAAAACATCTTGCGGATTACGTCTTAAAAGTTGTTTCGCGTAAAAGTCTCCAAATTGTTCCCCGAAGTTTTGCCAGTCCATCCTCGGTGCCCATACAATCAATTGTAAATGAGGCAAACTAATTGGTCATCGTTTGGCATCATTTGGTATCAGTGTCGTAAACTAAACCCTAATAGAGCTTACATTTTTGGTGCAGTTAAGGTATCAAATGTTCAGCATAGTACTCGTTCTGCTCCATTGTCACTGAAAAGTTTGACATGTTACAGCTGCGCGACCTGCTTCAACTGCAATTCGAAACCAATCCACATGAAAAATGGAGTCCGGTGGCGTATGGCTTAAGTCTGCGCCTCGCAACCGGAGGAGACACATAGGTGCTCGGGTTTGAGCTCCACCATTGCACGTTTGTATTTATGGTGGTCCGTCTATGAAGCAATGTGAAAAACAGTTCCGTGGACGTTAGATCTTGGCTGAGGGTCAGCCCAAAAACATTACATAAAAAATGCTTTTTGGAACATCCAAAGAACGTCTTTTTTCTGCACTGTAGCAGACGTTAGCTTCTTGAAATTGTAGACAGGCGATGCTACTACCAACATTAGTTTCCCAACACCTGTTTTTTTTCCGTAACCTAGTCACACCTGCATATAAGTTTATAAAACTATATATATAAATATATATCTCTCTCACTTCTTTTTCCATAAATGTATACATAAAGACAACCACAATAATAATCTAGTGGCGTCGTCCCAAGTGCCACTTGCGCTTGGCATGTGAAGGGCCTTTGTTCTTACGTGCATTACGAAACAGTTCGCACCGCCTGGTAGTAGTCTCATACCGCTTTCGATTAACTGACCTCAGGCCATTTGACCATGGCAAGGGAAATGGAATTTCTTGTTCCTCTTTCGGCGTCCCGGTCCAGTGCATGCCTCAAGGGGTAGGCGTGCAGTTGTTATCACACCAGTGCGTTGCGAAGTGCAAAGAAATGCATTTTGGTTTGGTCGCAAGGACGCGCGAACGCAATCTATATGTACTCTGAGAGGCAAGGCAGTAAGGGCAGTGGTGTGACTGTAACGTGACCACATTAACCGTAATAACGAATAATTCTTAACACCACATGCACAGCAATAAAGGAACAACATAAAACGCATTCACGTCATGCGTAAATAACGCAGCAGCAGTAGCAAAATAAAAACTGCAACGGGCTGCGGCCACGCTAGAGGTTTTAGCCTCACAAAAAAAAAGCAAGTCAGAAAAGAAGTACTATGGTGAATAGAAAGCGTCGTTAGTAGAGTCCTAATAATATGGATGATAGCAGAGTATGGCGGGGCTATGGCATAACGTAACCAGGCTGAGCACTAGAGTTTACACTGACGCTGCTTAGGAGACGCCTCTTGAACAAAATAGTATTCGGCTACATATGGTGGATATAGCTACGGCAGAAGGCAGGCGCTTATTATGCAAAACATGTATTAAATACTATATTTAGTATTGTGGCTACTATTGCCGTTCTTGGTTAAAATGTATAATTAGTACGGGTAGTACAAGTAAGACTTCTACCCTTCTAGACGCTAAATCAACTTCAGAGTAAGCGGGCTTGGTCCTCCTATTGTCTCGAAAATCACCGGAAAATTATATATCCGGTGCGAATAACTAACGCCAGAGTATTTTCCACATTTGTTAGCCTCTGCTAACCTGGAAGCATGACCTGCCTGGTCCGCACCACCACCGACCTTCGCAAGGGCTAATGAGTCGGTTACAGTTGCGCCCCAAACAAGCATGCGACAACGCTCAAAGGGGGCTAGAGCATTGTCTGGTCCCTTGCCACAGCGGTAAGCTGAAAATTTAGTATATCCTCAAAAGTGTCTAAGCTAAGATCATTAAACGGCTGTAAAAGTTCCGGCGATAAGGACATGATGCATCCTCTAACTAGATGTGTTAACCTCGTGGCTGAAAAGCAAGATTTGAGGCGAAACAGGCCGCAGTAGGCCCCCAATTGGGGTAGTCTGCCTATGGTCTACTTTGTAATTCCGGCTAGTGCTTTTGTAATCCCCTTCGGCAACAAGGGCACACCTAGAAGCTCCAGGTCAACCCTGTCAACAACGCGACAGCCATGGAGTAGGCCAAGAAGGTCCGTTAAGTCTAATAGGTCTATTCCGTTGTGGGCTGTAACATATACTTCACACTTGCCCGGGTTCAGAGTCAGGCTACTAATCACACCAAAGTCAATGACCCTTCGAATATCGTCTAGTACTATCGAGAGGTCTTTGCCCAGAACGCCGTCATCCAAGTGCCAGACATTGAGGGAGGACCGCAGTGCATCCGCAAAGCGCAGTTTGACCATCACCTTCGGCACTTTACGCGATTGCAAAAATGCACGGGCACAGTGCACTGCTACCTCTATAGCGCCAGGGGTAGCGAATTTTAGCTAGTGCTGGCCAAGAGCTACTGAAATGGCATCCTTATTATCGACTGAGAAACAGGCGATCCGGCGTAACGATCCATCGTTTTTTAATGCAAACATCCGTGCTCCAAAGATTAGTGGCATAAAACAGGATGAAGGCGAGCTCCATCTAAGCACATCAACTACATTGGCAATAGCGTCAACTTGCATTGATAGCATCGTAGGGCTTTTTGTCGCCGCACCTCTGATCGACAGTGTTGTCCGATATTCGACGTGATTTCTAAATCTAATACCATTTGTTGATCTAATCATCATATCAAATTCAGAGGCCATCTGGCCGTCTCATAACATGTTGTTCACTGTGATGATGTTTTGCCTAATACGATCGGGTCACCTTTCCGCACATCTGCCACAAGTACATGTGCATACTACGTGATAAAAAATCATGTACCACGAAACGAGCCACCACGTGCCGGTTAGTGTTACTCGGGCTTTTTTGGCCTCTAACGTTGGTTTGCACTGAGCATAATCTTGATTAGTTGGCCATGACATGTGAGGTTAGTGGAGCAATTTTCAAGACGAATACACGCAAGGCTACACTTAGGGAGAGAAGAGCAGGCTTCTCAATCACGAATGCTGTCGGCTAGACCTCCTTTCTACCGCCATTCAGTCATATGAACTAAGAATTCCTCACAAATGTTTCCAGTGGCGTCACGAGTTGTGTTTACGTGAATTTCCTTTGCCCTTTGGAGTTACTGATGGCAGTGCGCTGTGCTAGTCTTCGGGAGTCCGACGACTTTGTAAGCACACGTTGAAGAGTGTTCAGTTCCAACAGGGCGTTAGCTCGATTGTTTCTTCTTTCTCTAGGTGCTTGTTGCGCACCTGATCAGGTCCCATTGCACGGTTTGAGTGATGTCTTTCAATGAAGCTGTGATTACTTCCACTAGAGCGCCGCCGCCGGCGGCGGTGAGGTCGCCACGCCATCATATCGTTGGATCGTTCCAGGCAACTTCGAAAAGCACAGTGGTTTGCTGAATGGGGTTGCAGACTCGCACATAATGTTGAGGTGGGTTACAAGAGTAGAGGAAACAGAAGCACGACTGTATACGTTCGCCGGTGTATCAAGTCCTTTGAACAATAACGAGATGCCGCTTGTCGCGGTTGAGATTGAGGCGGCAAGACGCGTAGTCAACTGAGCATGATACAAAGCCCCTGCAGATATCATTGGGCCAAATGGGTTCGTGTTCGCCTTCGTTGATTTGCATGGCCCGGCTACACTGGAACGCCGATTTGTATGGCCAGTTGTGGCCGACGCAACGCCGCCGTGGAATTGATCAAAAGAAGAAGCCTAACCGCGATTGTAGTCACTGAATGCGTGTTCCATAATGCATAAACGTTGAATTATTAGCGTATGTGATAACCGAGCATTCAACATTCTGCGGATCGGATTTTTGAAAAATGTCATGCAGCTGGTGGCAACTTCTGGGGAAACTGCCAATTTCTCAAGGGATACCATAGAGCTATGCAGATCCATACTGAGCGGGCGCAGCACAAAGCCCGCACTTTCAGTGTATGATGCTCTTGATTTGAACGAACAACTTCTCACTTGATTATTAGCTGCTTAACTACCATGCCATAGCACCGCACGGCCATAGTGACGAAATTATGCGGTATGTTTGGCGTTGGGGTTGACCATCAGTTGCAGTGGTTTCAGACAATTATTGAACAATGTCGCACATATTAAAACAAATGTGCCTGTAAATGACAAATTCGAATGTGCTTGAAGAGTTACTGCACTAACACAACTTCAGTTCTTGATCGGATTGCCACTATGCGTATAATGTTATGGGAATAGTTCGGTTGTGGACGGAAATCAGGAACACTGTGTTTCCAAGGCAGTCAGAGCTGTAGGAACGACACGTTCCTCGTCCACTCGAACGACAAAGCTCCTGCGATTGCACTCAGTCCGTTACGGTATAATTCACTTTAGAAACGCCTCAAAACCACCAATAGAGCCGTAGTCACACAGACAGCAGCAAATGCACGTCCGGACAGCAGCTGATTATATGGAGATCTTGGTAGCATAGACTTGCGAGGCTGACTGTCGAACCATATGTAGCACACAAAGGCGCTCGCTCCATAGATTTCCGACAACGGGACTTGCAAAGCAATATGCGCGTGATTTGGTTGGTAGCTGTTACGAGGTAATATACCAAATAGAACTGAAGCATACTGATCGAACTGCTACCTAACTTCTAAGGAAGTAAAGCACATTTCACTGAAAGTCTTCAAATAAGTAGAACGGGGGGGGGGGGGGGGGGGGCGAATCAATCTCCCTCGAAAGCATGGCCTTGAAAAGCTCCAAGCAGAAGTTGGGGGCTGCTTAGCGACCGGATCGATATTCGACTAGCATCTCGGTGGAAAGCGTCGCGGCCCTCCCTGCAGGATTTCTCTAAGAAAAATAGAGGTTATTTTTGCCCGACGTGTCAGATGTTCTCGTCTGATTTACGGTGGTCACATCTCATGTAGCATCCTACATCCGGTGGTGCGACGCAGGGGAAGTCGTATGCCAGTCAAATGTATTGAAAAAAGCAGCAACAGCAGCAGCACCCATTGAACTGTCTTCATTTGGAGAATCAGCTTCTTCGTAGCAACGTCGTGCCGCTGTTTTTGTGCGTATACCTTATTGTGTTGTTGTCTCTCTAGCTGGCATACTTTGTTATACACGGTAAAATATGGGAGATCGCGTGTCGGCGTGCATGTGTGTACGCCTGTCCTTTTTTAAAAAAACCTAGGCGGCTATTTTACATAAGACTAGATTGGCTTTTGCGTCGTGATTTCGACCTTTCATCAGCAGAGGTCTGCTCGGAAGAAGCTTGTTAAAAAAGAACGTTGATTGGTCGTAGCGTTTGAAAGAAAAGCTAAATTATTCTAAGAGTTGTCCACGTTTAACCACTGACATATTGATCGCCGTTTGTCAGTATTTATTCCATTAAACAGCCACAGCAACAGACTGTCTATCTAAGTTTGAATTCTCAAATTATCTTGGCAGTATTAGGGCTTTCCTGCGTATGTAAGCATCCACTTATTGTCAAAGCGTAGCGGAGGTGCTTACAAACAGTCCTGATTTGACTTGCCTGAGGCGTCCTTTTCATAGAATGTATTTTGTCGTGCGCATAGGGCGCAGTTTGTTTTTCGGTAGGTTTGCGGATATAATGAAGCCTGGAATACTCACGACGATGCAAATTACTCATAACGATGCAAAATATTTCCATACTGTGTGTCGGGTTGGAATCCAATTCTTAATTCACGTTGCTTTCATCATGACTGCAACCAACTTTAAAGTTAAGTTATAGCTTTGACTTGAGACTGCCAATACTGGAAACATCAGCATTGTAAAGAGGGCATACAATAAATAATTGATTTTGACTAAATACTTACAGCGGTGGTTGATGAATGGGGCCTTAACGAGGAACATAGGCAAAAAAGTAAATTTATTATGAGCCTTTCTAGCTGAATACATTCTAATAATAATACGTTATATATATATATATATATATATATATATATATATTCATATAGGGTCTCTTAGAGCACTGCCGGAGTCCCACAGGGCTCGATTCTAGGATCCGTGCTCTGGAACATAGCTTACGACGGGGTGCTTGAGATCCGAGGTCTCCCGTATGGGATGGAGACGTTGGCGAACGCCGATGACCTTGCACTCATGATAACGGCCAGGAGCGAAAGAGCCCTGGAGAGCGCCGCCAATGAGGCCATGTCAATGGTGTCCGAGTAGATGGAGTCCCATCACTTGAAACTGGCGCCCGACAAGACAGAGGCGATGTACCTAACAGGCATAAAGAGGACGACCGGCATTAACCTTGGGATGGCGGGCCACCCGATAGAAATCAGAAAGAAGGTAAAGTAGCTTGGGGTCATGCTAGACACTGGACTGACCGGATCGGCACACGTAAAGTACGTTGCCAAAAAAGCCCAAAGGGTCTCCCTGAACCTGGCGCGGATCATGCCTAGGGTCGGTGGGGTGGCTGAGGTGAAAAGAAGGCTCCTGGCCTCGGTGGCCGAATCAACGGCGCTATACGCAGCCCCGGTCTGGGAGGACATGGCAATGCGGACGGCGAAAAACGGGGAGCTTTACTACTGGGCGACTCAGGTTCTGACCGGACACGGCCAGTTCCAGTGCTACATGTCAAGGATCAAAAAGGCCATCAGCGATATCTGCGTACTGTACGACTCTAGAGAAACGGACAACGCAGAGCATACTGTTCTGCGGTGTGATGCTCTCAGGGAAGCACGGGACGCAGCACCAACCGCTGTGAGAGACCGACCCATCAAGGAGGTGGTCGCCCATATAATGACTTCGGCAGAGGCATGGAGGGAGGCGACGAACTTATTCGACGCCGTTTTGACACTCAAGACAGCCAAGGAAACGTCCAGGCGAGAGAGGTTTGAGCGGGTCTCTCTGGAAAGTGGTCGAGACGAGGAGCCGAGGGAGGGGGAGTGGGTGGGGAGCAGCCAAGCCCTCATTGTCTCGACGCACCCTCACAGGACGGATTACAAAATGGCATCCCCCTATCCAACCGTAGGTAGACATGCGGGATGATAGTCAGGGATAGAGCTGATTGAAGGAGAACGGCAGAGACGCCTCTCCCACGGCTTCGAAGTAGTGCCAAATTAATACCAAGCCTGGGGGGGGGGGGGGGTCGGGAGGAATCCGGGTTTAGTGGGTTTGCGAGTCTCACACTAGTCACGCAGGCTGCTAGTGGCGCATGTGCATCATGCATTTTCGAAACCTCCCAGAACAAAAAAGGGTCTCTTAGAATTCGTCCAGCAAACTTTGAGATCCAGTACAACCCGACAAACGCAAAATTTCCTAATTTACCAAATACGCAGGTATGATTGGTTTGTCGATAAAATGACTGGGGCCATCGCAATTGCATATTTAGTGAAGATATGTCTGTTATACCGCCTTAAATAATAATAAATAATATTGATATAATGTTTATAACTGAAACCTGGTTAGGTGTAGGTGGAAAACATGTTACTAACAGTGAACTATCGAGTGATGATAGGTACTCAGTATTCCGGTGTGACCGTGGCTCCCGGGAAGGGGGGTTTGTAAATTAATTAAAAACACGATGAAGGTTTGTGAATTACAACTAGAGAGTGGCATTGAAGCAGTCGCTTTAGACGTATACTCCAATTTTAGTTCTATAAGAGTCGCCTGTTATTATGCGACAAATGCCGGTACCCTTGCTGAACGCAAGACACGCATAAAAACTATATGTGACTCATTTGATTCTATTTGTGATACAACTAACCCAATTTTAATTTCTGAGGATTTTAACCTTTCAAAAATACACTGGAAGAATATTACGCTTTTAGATTCAACAAACATAGAGTCTACCTTTGTTAACGCCTGCATTTCTAACGGATTACACCAACAACTAGACGAAGTTACTCGCCCTCGACTGTACTGCGCTGGCTTTGTGGCCTCGCAGATCAGTTCTAGTGACTCATTTGCCACTGTAGGTAGTGCTTATAATAACTTTGCTAGTCAATGTAATGATAATACCACATATAACAGTTTTAATCAATTATCTAGTAGCATCAATAGTATTAGCATTTCTAGTAGTGTTAGCCAAGTGACTACTAGTCCTACGTTCAGCGGAATGGTCACTGAAGAAATAAACTTAGGTATATCAAGTGATGACAACGACAATATAGGTTCCATTATCGATTTAGTTTTAACCTCAGACCCATCTATCATTGAGGATATACAAGTATTTCAGTCGCCAATCCCATCTGACCATAATGCCATTTCTTTTACTATTTTATTTGATGCTGAATATTCTACGAAAGACGAGGGAGGTTATAATTTCTGGAAGGGGGACTATGAAATGATGAGCCGTAGACTTGCCTGTATAAACTGGAGAAACTTGTTTTTAAATTGTGATACTGTCGACTCGATGTATAATAACTTTGTTTACCAGATACATTTACTAATTAAAGAATTTGTACCTAAGCGAAATGGCAAATCAAAAAATAATGCTAATTTACGAAAATATGTAAGCAATCTAAAACGGCTGATAGATCAGAAGCCAAATGTGCAGTATGAAAAAAAGTTGCGCAAAGCAACTAGACGACTTCGTATAATGGATGAAGCTTGTCTTGATTTTAAAAACACAAAGTCGTTTTTTAGATACGCAAATAAACGATTAAAGGATAAAGAGAATATCGCGGCTTTAAATATAGAGCAGGTAGTCCTCGTAGATGACGCTTCTAAGGCAAATGCATTCAAGGACTTCTTCTCGTCGGTTTATGTTGCCCAAGGGGGTTCAGCTTCCGAAGCTGATTCTATCGACGTACCCTCGAGTGTACATATTTAGATTTATCAGAATATAATATTCTGACGAAAATCAAGCGACTACCCAATAAGTGCAGCCTTACTCCAGATTTAATCCCACCCATATTTTATAAAAAAGTAGCGACTGTGATAACAGAACCTCTTTTTTTAATATTCAGTAGGTCTTATGAAGATGGCATTTTGCCAAATAACTTTAGACAGTCAATCGTAAATCCTGTACATAAAATGGTCCAAAGTCAAATGTAGATAATTATAGACCGGTAGCTCAATCATCAATCGCATGTATTATATTTGAAAAACTGCTAGTTGACCATATTTTTAATTTCCTTCAATCTAAAGGCTTGTTGGATGAAAACCAACATGGTTTTACTAGAGGCAAATCCACGGCAACTCAACTCGTTGAAATGACCCAAGATTAGGCCATTATGATAAATAAGAAGTTGACTTTTGATTGCATGAATAACATGTTTTCGTGGCGAATGGCTAGGGCACTGAGAACTTAAAATACTTGCGGTGCAAATGTGGGCACACAAGTAACTCGACTGTTCTACAAGTCTAGGTAACGGTTTGTGAAATGTAAATATTGTAATATGTTCCCTTTGACAAATAAAGGTGCGTTTGAATTGAATTGAATTGAATATGTCAGAATAAAAAGCGAAGTAGAACGAAAGAAGTTCCGATAAAAATCGTTGTAATATCTTCAATAAAAAAATGCTAGGTTAAAAAGTTTGATACACCCACTTTTGGTAATTTCGCTCTTACTGTAGAAGAAAACATTTCCGCTCCCTTGATCTCATTAAAAAATATTTTTTTGCCGAGTTGTACTAGATTCCAAAGTTTAATAGACGAATTCTGCGAGACAATATATATATATATATATATATAGAGAGAGAGAGAGAGAGAGCGAGAGAGAGATATGGAGATGGTAATTGAGATTAATAATTCTCTACAATTGACAAGCTTTACAAACAGAACTCTTGATCACTCCAGACTCCACTGGCCTGCTGATCTGGGCCCAAGAACTTATACGACCTGTACTGCCATCATCGAGTGAATTCTCGATGCAGCTGCTGCTAGCAGTGACTCCAGCAGGCGCCTTATATCAAACATTGAATGAAACGAGCGAGTAGGCTGGCAAATTGAGGACATCGCAAGGCAACGGAGGGCAAGCAACGCGTCATTTGCGGTCTCCCAGCTCAAGCGATGCGAGCCCGCCGATATGTAGTATTTGTCAAGCGCTTGGCGCATAAAGCGCTGTCGCGGCCGCCGACATGCCCGGTGGTGGCCGTATTGTTTGCGATGTATAAAGTATGTGCGTACACTGTTTCGCTTGCGTACAGCCCACCGCTTTGCGACGAGTTTGCATTATTCGCGTATGCAAGTCGTGCACGTCTGTCCGGTCGTGGCCGGTCGCCGCTTGGAAGGCTTATTATTTGTTTCACGTCACTCATGCTGAGCGCACGGCTAGATAGCCCTGATAGAGTACAAAAAGAGAGAGGAAAGGAAATGAAGGAAATGGAAGAAAAACTGCCCATCGACAGCTTTTTGTCTAGTGCGCGTCGCGGTTTGAGTTGCGAAGGAATACGGCTGGTGAGAGTTTGACAATCGGGTCACCATTTGAGGCGGCGCCTGAGTGGGCTCAGCCCTCTACTACTTACTAGCCTTGTCTCTCTGTCATTCGACATTCGACGATTTAGGCGGAGGTCGAGAATATTCTGCACGCTGCGGAAACGACTACCACCTAGAAAGAGATTACAACCAAGCGCTTTTTCGTACTTTGAGAGTTTGCCAGCTTGCCCGACTTAGAGAGGAAGGAAGGAAGTCAAAGAAGGCTGACTGACTTTGAACTTCGCTGCTGCTGCTCGTCATGCCAAACTCAGAACAGAGAGTGAATTTGCTGAGTAGTTCTCTACACTATTCCGTTTAATAAATTGAAAATGATCATTACAGCGTTGAATAGAGACAAGTCCAAGATCAGGATCACATCAAGTGAAGATGGCTATGCGAATGGAAATATTTTGGCTGAATGGAAATATTAGGAAAGTAAAGAGCAAGAATTGAATCTGAAGTCATTCAGACATGCAGATGGCTCTCTTAAAGGTATATATATGTGTGAACAGTTATCTTTATTTGTGCGTGTGGTAGTGTGTGCTCTATGTGAATAACGTAAATAGCTGCGTAAATTTAAATCAAAGCTGAGAAACTCACAACCTATATCTATATATATATACATATATATATATATATATATATATATATAACTGAGAAACTTACTGGGATCTCGACCTTAGCCTAAATCGCATCTTGGGCGCGAATGCAGAAAGAAGCAGGTCACCGTAGCTGTCGAGCCCGGTGGCGTGATGCAACAGCGTGCGGCTTGCGACCGGAGGAAACACATAGGTGCACGGGTTCGAGCCCCACCGTTGCACATTTGTATTTATGGGGTCCGTCTATGAAGCAATGCAAAAGCAGTCCCTTCGACGTTAAATGTTGGCTGAGGGTCAGCCCGATGGAGTTTTAGGTCACCGTAGCTGCGCGGTACAAGTACTGCTGGTGTTTCATATTTATTTTTACTTAGGGTACTTCTCGCAGGCTAGCGAGATGTTTCTAGGCTATATCCCTTCGCGCAAGGAACCAGATAAGAGGCAGGGTACTCAGCCCGATAAGGACCAGGGCGTTTAGCCAGACAAGAAATAGGGCGACCAGCCAGAAGTGGCGGAACATGCTGACCCTGGACTAGAACTAGAGAAAGGAGAATCTCCGATTTTGTGCTAATTGACCGAAACGATGCAACTGATCGAGGAAATGAACAAGGCAACCTCAAACACCAAAAACATGCAAACCGTAGTGAAGAGATCCTAGAGAGACGTAAGGCGGTCGGAGAGAGCAAGACGTCCCGATGAACAGCAGCGAGTTTAGAGGAAACACTCGGTAGATAGAAGTTATATACGACTTGATCTCACGCTGAGAATCTGCAGATGGCCTAAAGGACCTCCTGTCGAGAAAATGACCAAATGGCGCATACAGTAACGTATCCCGCCTCAAAGTTAGCATTCTAAGGGGGAGTTCCCTTTATATTTTGCAACACGAGAAAAAGACTCAGCCGACTCCGTCAGTTGGAAAAATAGGGCAAACCGGTTTCAAAGAATAGCAGGGGAACCGGGGGAAAGGTCTAATTCAAAAGACGGGTGACGACGGGCTCCCCGCAGTTTTACGCTGTAGGAGTGCGAGGTGATTGAGAAAGCAGTCGCAAGGGCAATAGAGATCCAGGATAAATATAAAGCGCTGCATGGGACGGAGCCTTTCTGTTGTTGCATGACGAGCCAGGGAGAGGATAAGGCGGGCAATGAGCTACTCAAATGCATCACACGAAGCGTTCAGATTGCTGCCGCTTAAGGAAAACACAAGAACAGAGACACAACTCAACAGGCGAGAAAGGCTATGAAAAGGAGGGCACGAAGCGGCACCTCAATTTTTCTTCAAACGCAGAGAAGTGTCTTCTACGCCAATACGCTCAAGCGTCTCAGCAGCATAGTCGACCCGACATGATGCAATGTAGAGATTATGCGTCTGACAGTTACAGAAACGACTTAAAAAGAGGCTGAGCAAGCGTTAAGGAAGATTATAGGCAGACCTTGTCCGCTTGTGGTTGAGAAGCCTCAACAGGGATTTAATAATCGATGCTCGGCCGTCGCCCCGCTAAACCACACTGAAGCCGCGAAGCTGACGTAGATAAGAAAAGTCCAAGTTGACTGGGAGTCATAACTGTAGGCAAAACTACAAAATGTACAGAGAGGTGGCGGGTAGCACGTACGATAATAACTCGTTTAAGCGAAGTATACAGGAATATAAAATCAGAAAGGGTTGCAGTAGAACGGTTATACAATAGTACAAGACGCAGTGGGCAGTTCGCGGATGCGAGAGCCGGTATGAGGGAAATGAGAGGAATCGATAGATCATTTAGTTAGGTTCAGTTTCAGTTTCTAGGGTGAGCAGGCCTAACCGACCACTGCGGGGTGGTCTGCGTACGTCAGCAGTTCAGTACAACTTCCGGATGTCATCGTATACCAGGTCCTATCGAAGGGATCCTAAAACGAGCTCTCGGGAACTCCATCCGTCACGTCGAATTCGAAGCTCTCGTTAGCTAGACGCCTCTTGCTCAAGTACGCCGAAATTGCGCAGCACAAATGGAGCGGGCGAGAGTCCCGCCTTGAGTAGTGTGTCCAAGATTACTGTCCAGGCCAGGCTCCTTAATGCGTGTTTAACTTCCAGCAGTACGATCAGTAGCAAATCCTCAGTCCGAGGCGGACAATGGTGCAGGCCTTCCGTCTTAGTAAACATCCGCTCTATGCCGAGAGGGCTGATCGGCTCTTTTGGAAACTATATGATGTCGGCGGAAGGAGGTATGCTCCTCTGCAAAGCATGGCACGCGGGACTTTACTATCGACTCTACATATTTGGCCAGCGTGCTGTTGACCTATTGAAGTTAAGCCCATTCGAGATGAGTATAAGATCGGTTTTCTTCCAGCCAGAAGGAGGCAGCCGCAAACCAACTCTCGTTGTTACATTACCCACCACAACCGGGAACTCCTTAATAATTTTTTTTTGCGGCTGAGATCGGAACGCCATCATCGCCTGGTGTTCTACCAGTCTTTATTTTTTTCCGCAGCAAGTACCTCTCAGACAAGCGCTCTATTTGTTCTGGTTACGCCTTTTTAGTTTTAAGGAAATACTTGAATCTACTTAATAGTATCCCCGATTATATCTTATTGGGGTAACTCTTAAGTGTTATTAGTCTTTATACTGTCAGCCCTGCTTATATGCATTTTCTTTTACGTATAACAAAAACGGTATGCTCTTTCCACTCTAAGTGATTTTTTCGGATTTTAGGAATTCATCAAAGCGTGGTGGTGACTAAACAGTGACACTGACACCATGCTAGAAAGCACGGCGCCCGTGCCACTGTTATTATGTACACTCCAATAACCTAAGGTGCCAACAATTCATCACTTCAAAGACCGTGGCCAGATTTGAGCTCGTGCACGGTTTGTTTGCTTGGCGGAGAGCCAAATGGGCTCTATGCAAATCTCAACGATATACATTAATTTGGCATTTAGTCACGCTCTCAACCAGGAGGTACGTTACAAACAATGCATATTTCATCACGACAGACATTACATACATGATATGATCGTGGCACACACCTCTTTAGATAAGACTAAAGATAATTATATTATACGAGTATATATATTGCCTTTGTCGTAGAAGATGGCGATGTACAAATCGGCTAATGGAGTCCCGCTGATTCCGGACGATGCCTAAAATAATTTTTTTAGCAGTCGCTGCTTTTTTGTCTACCAAATTTTAGGCTTCCCAGGATATGCACCAGACGAAACTGAACCCAAGATAGAATGGCCCCAATGTTTATAAAGAGGGAATGCTCTCAAGATAGCTACAGGTGACACTAAGAGAACCAGCCTTGATTGACTGACTGATATTATTCGCTTGACATATATATATATATATATATATATAATTTATTAAGGAATACAAATGTAGCTACAATATATATATATATATTTAAATACACACCCTTTGATATCAAGGACGCTTAGAGCGGCCTCATATGTATTACCTACGCATCTATATCAGCAATGTATTCTTCAATACTTACTGAATATTTGCCTTTCATTGAGACAACTGCTTTGTAATATTGACCTGGTATTTTCTAACATTTGGTTCTAAAGCTAAGGCCTCCGACAGGTCTATATCTCTGCTCACCCCAAGGCTAAACATTTTTTGCAGTATGTTCGATTGACTCATTGCCTAACCCACAAGCTCGACATTCTGTACTTTGCCCCTCCCTATACTTAGCTCGTTGTATCCTTGTATCCAACATCCCTGGCATTTGCCAATAGCCCATTCGCTTTTGAATTATCGTACACTCATTTTACCCCACCCGTTCCCCGCTTTTCCTTTTAATTTATACCTGCCAAACTCGATCTGCCATGCCAATATTCATTTGTCTGTATATGACTGATTTTTTTTTGGGTTTCCATATATACACGCATTTGCCCTATCTGCCACCCTAACCCCGTGCTATTAATCATTTGCGCTATTCTCTCTCTATACCTAAACAAATCACCGATGACAAGGAACACCTAACCTCCTTAGCGACTATAAACTCTCTTGATTGTCTGGCTGCTATTCATATTATTTGAACCGTATTATTTCTGTAAATTTCTAGTAATTTCACCCAGCCTCTCTCAAACCCGTCTCTCAAATTATTTAATAAAACTTTGTTCTGTCCACCATGGCATATGCTTTTAAAGATCTAAAAATTGTGCCACACATCTTTGTCCACACAATCTCGATGCATCGACAACATGGTTTAATAAAACAATATAATTATCTAGCCTATACTCTTTCCTAAATCAGCACTGCCATTCTCCTAATTTAACATGTCTCTAATATAATATGTATTCTACTCTTAAAGACCTGCATAAATGTTTGATACGTTATAGGCATAATTCTGATTGGTCGCCTATTTTGTAAGGTGTCATTATGTTCCTCCTTTGGGAAGAAGATAAACTCTTTTCTTGCGCCAACCCCCGGGGATATACTGCCGCCTCTAAATATATTAATAAACTCTTTTGTTAGATAATACACATACTTCTGTCCCAACGCCCACCATTTTTTGGATTTCGTTTTTTCAAGGGCCTGCTCCATTAATGCTACTTGAACCCCAGTACACAACGTATGCGTATCCAGATCACAGACTAGGCACACGCTCGTAAAACCCCTAAAAATGTGGCGGTGACAAGTCAGAAGGCTTTTTGGACTCACGGACTGCGTTGTGCGAACAGTGCATTTTGTGGTCCTTGAGACATTGCGACCAACGACATGCTCACCCGCGTGTTGCCGCCTGTGAAGGTCTTCTTTTCTTTCCAGAACCTACAGGCCTATTTTTCTCAAAGCTCAGCGAGTCAGAAATGATGGGTTCTCACCTATTTGTGTCAAAGAAGGCCAGATTTTGAGTGTTGACGATGCCGTGATACTCTGACACCCTTCTATTTTCGGCGTCGGAGCATCTCGCAGCAAGATTATCTTTGCCTTGAAGTCGTCAGGCGGGATGTGGGTAAGCTAACCACACAATTTTTGCAGACAATTTGGCGAAAAACGAACATATCGTCTAAAAACAACATTGGCCGTTGATAATAAGAACATATTAGTTTCAATTAGTTTGATTTCGTAAATAGCATATTAGATAAAGGTAGCAAAATTGTTATTTGGAAGCATTGCAGGGTTACCATATTAGATATATGTAAAGTTGCGTTCTATCTGGAATAAACTAAAATATCATAATTACATGAAGTCTTCACAAAAATATTTTTGTAGCAGAGGGTGTGACAATTCCGATACTAAAAACGTATTCTCCCTTTAGATAAGTCGGTGCTCTTTTGGTGGGCCTTCCGTCATGATAGGCATTTAGACGACGATGCTTATAATTGTTCTGAACTAAATCGATTTACTACCATGTTAAATTTTTTCTTGGTATTATAAGGCGTGAACAATCCCAATCAACGCCTCGATGTATAGTGGCTAAGTGTCGTTTATCATAGCCCCCTGTAATTGATTGCACATACTCTATTTGAGTGAAATAAATATGATTAATAAGTAATTGAATCAAAAATCGGCTTTACTAGAAATACATTAAAACCGGTAAATTAAGAAGTCCTACTTCTGCTGGCCGGCGGCGAACTCTTCGTGCGTCCACGGTATATAGTTAGATTAGATTCACTGTATATATATATATATATATATATATATAAAAACTTGTAAGGTAGGCTTGGCCGACTTTTTCCTGAATGAGGACGACGACGTGAGACTTTCCTATGAGGACGGGGTCCTCTGCGAATACGTGAAAATAGATCTAGCGAGGTCTGGCCGCAAGTACGGGTCGATCTAGCAAGGCTCGCTCGCCGCGCGTGCACGGCATAGCCTGCGGTAAGACTATGGAGTATTATAAATCGTATATCGTGCGGCGTGAAAAATGACCCCTTTATGGTAATGCTATTTGATGATGAAAATGCGAGCGGCCGCGTTTCCGCGCCGCATGCCACGCATAGCATGTGACGCGCTGTCTGCGCTGCTCTTGGCTAATCGCGCGATGATTGTCGCTGTCGCAAGTCGAGGCCGCAGAACGCGGCCTCGAATATGTATATTAAATGTACGTGTGGATCTCATCTAACAACGATACGGGCACAGATTGTTATTAGAGTTGCGAGAAATACGATTCATGCGGACACCACACGTACAAAAAGACAGCTATACGTTGTTGTTGTTGCTGTTGTTGTTGTTGTTGTTGCTGTTGTTGTTGTTGTTGTTGTTGTTGTTGTTGTTGTTGTTGTTGTTGTTGCTGTTGTTGTTGTTGTTGTTGTTGTTGTTGTTGTTGCTGTTGTTGTTGCTGCTGCTGTTGCTGTTGTTGTTGTTGTTGTTGTTGTTGTTGCTGTTGTTGTTGTTGTTGTTGTTGTTGTTGTTGTTGTTGTTGTTGTTGTTGTTGTTGTTGTTGTTGTTGCTGTTGTTGCTGTTGTTGTTGCTGTTGCTGTTGTTGTTATTGTTGTTGTTGTTGTTGTTGTTGTTGTCGCTGCTGTTGTTTTTGTTGATGTTGTTGTTGTTGTTGCTGTTGCTGTTGTTGTTGTTGTTGCCTTCGTTGTTGTCGCTGCTGTCATCGTCACCGAGAACTGTGTGTTGCCGTAACAGACGTGCTGTCTCGGTTCACTCGTTATGGTCTTGCACACGGCGTACACAGGCGACGCCGTGATAGGAAAGACATTGCCGTAGAATTCAGCCACGGTCGATCGATCGGAAAGAGGTCGACCAACGCCTTTGGCCCCGCCAACGCAGAAGGGTATGAGAAGAGTACGAGACGAGATTTTATCTGTTTCTTATTCTTTTCCTTTTTCGGCGAACTACTGCGTTCGACGTGTTTCGAGACAGCGGCTTCGCATCATCCATAATAAGCTCCCAAAACCTGATCCATTGGAGGTATATTTTGGCTCTGCCATTTTCGACTCTTCCTAAGATTGCTTCCGCTACTGGCGCTTGGGCGTTGCTGTTGTGGCCTCGCATGCTCGATGCGAAAAGTCGCGAAAAGCAGACTCTAAGGCGGCAACTTCTACCCTATCATTTCGCTAGATTGAGCCCATCGAAAAAACACCCGCTCAACAGCAAAATTAGATCATTTCAAACTCATGATGAACGCGACCGGCTCACGCGACCTTCAAATGAAGGTCGATTCTCAGTCATTTTTTACTCTGCGAAAGTCTGGAATCACACGCATACCCTAAGAAGGGATGGGGTGGGGGGGGGGGGGGGCATGCGCGCAGCTCGGTAGAGAGTGTGATATGTTAAATGACACCTCCTCACCTCTCATATGATATAAATGTTTTGCAGCCACATAGAGTCATTACACATAAAGTTAAGAATCGAATCCACTGGCAGATAGTGTCTTCTGTTTGCGACTTCCAGTAAGGATTAAGTGCACAACAGTCCTTTGAGGAGCTTTGATCGACCATTAGGGACAAAGAACATCAGGAGACGACGAAAAAAAAATCGCTTGTGCGAATGCTGCTGGGAGTGATAGGTGGGATTTTCCTGTCTAGGAGAGTCAGTGAAACAACTATTACTTGTCATACTGATCTGACTGGCCGGACATTTCTGTACGAAAAATTGGATGCAACAGAAGAATGTGTTCGACTGAGAAACTGAACATTGAAACTGAGCGTGTTTTAACAAGTCGTCAGAGGGATATTCGATATACGTTTGCAAGCGGAACGATTGAAGTCGTATTGAATAAGTTTGCAAAAATAGAGACCTTGCAATAGCTTCTATTTTCTTTCGCGCTTAATGCTTACAATTTTGCCGCCACGCTCATAGAATAAACACGTTCAGACTCAAGTCCAGGCTAAGTTCCGTACACTTGTGTTCTTCATATATAAAGCTGTGTTTACACAAAATGGTATGTATAATGCACACAGTTTTTATCGGTGGCCAGCGAGTATCCGCCTATGGCCCGCCCGCATGCATGCTAAGGTCGCTTTAAGGGGAATGTCTGGGCTCGCGTGATGAACAAGTATCATATGGGCTTTCATGTACTTTAAAAGATTAGACGGAGAAACGTACCACATAATCCTAAGTAGGGCCTTTAGAGCTGCTAAGGGATGTTCCAGAAAGTATTCCCTGGAGGATGTTGTTCCAGCACGATGCAGCACTAGCACACAACGACGTTAACTTCGGAAATGTATGGACTAGCTAATTCTAAACCAAGTAAAACCGCATATTTCATTAATAGTCTGGTTTTGGTCCCATTTTTTCGTTCATCACATCCAACACCAGCCGCTAACATCCCCCTCTCTTAATGTTGGACTCTACGGAAATCCGGCATCAGATCCTTTCCGCACTAGATGTCGAATTTCCATAGAGGAAATGGCTTACGGTAATCATATCACGAGTTGAGCCACCACCACTTTGTACTAGGGAAATTCTCCTTAGCGCGCATTTCGTTCATGCGTAACAACATACGAAAATTAACACGATATCTCAAAAATTAATTATCAATTTTTTCGAACCCAATCAATAGGATTATATTCTTTCCGCTATTATTATTAATGTGCTGTCGAACGTTTCCAATCCCTTCTATATATTAATTTCCGCCAGGACAATTCCGTCCCCTTCTATAGGGCTACAAAAAGGTTTTTCGGTTTTGTCCGTAGAGAATCATTAAAAACCGAAAAAAAACTTGTAGACCCAATATATAGTAAATTATTATTTTAACGGTTCCGGTGTCCCGCGCACTACTGACCGTGTAGTGAATACCACTGGTACGTGGACCGGGACATCAGGTCGGATCGCACGGCAGCTTCCCCGAGATGCCGCCCGCGCCAACGAATAAAATTAAGCAGACGGGATGATCTGCCAGATTGTGAGCGAACAAGAAGACAGTGGGCTTCAAAGTGAGGAAAGAGCAAAAGAATCGACCATCGACTTCATCAGCGGAACACGGGAAAAGAAGACTAGCAAGTGGTCGGAGAAAATCAGAAGCCGCAGTAATGATCCGAGTACAGATTAGCCTACATCGCTGCAAGGAGACTTATGATGTGCAAGAGCAAACCGTAGTTCTGTGAGGGGAGACTCGACGGTAGACAAGGGCGAAGAAGAGGCTTCACGTACCTGCTATTTCTCGCCCGAAGCGTAGAATTCTTTCGATCGATTCCCCATGGCGTTGGGTATAGACGTTTGGGAGCGGAACAGAAGGAATCATGCCTGCAGGGGCCTTTAGTGCCCACGTTTCAATGTCGCTCTTGGCTCTGGCAGTCCTGGACACTTGGGCTTCACAGGTGCATGTGGCCGCAAATTGTTTTCCCGCAAATGGAGCACGGCGGACTTACTAATCATCTCGGCTTCACGGAAAGACTGGGACGTCAGCCTAGCGATTAATTTGCCTGCCGAATAACATAGGCAAACTGCTGGCGACGCGGCAGTTCGTCCAGTGCTAGTCATACTGGCTGCGCGGAATGCCTTCAATTCTGCCAAGGTAGGAAGTAATAATGGCCGCTCTGCGGTGGCGGTGCGTGGCAGCCTGCCTTAGGAGCATCAGATGTGTGGTACTTCCACGACAGGAGTCTCGAAGCTGATGGAGTACGCGTAAACGGCCGGCACTTTGCCGCGTTTAATTCTAAATTTCTTGCGACTGTGAGTGGGTCAATCGCCCACTACATCGCCTTAGCTATTTAGGCGAATATAGCATTGAGGACGATTTAAAATAGATCAAAGTTACGCTGGTCCCACTGTGGGACCGCTATTCGGGTGAGTCGGGCCTACAAGACCACTTCTACAGCGGACTTCCTTATCCTTTCCTAGAATTTTTTTTGGTGGTTGAGAAGTGCATCAGTGAGTCAGTCAAACATATCGTGCACTCGCTTGAAGACTTGCGTTTTTTGTCTACTGTAGGGCGTCCTTTCAGATGCTAGGCCTTAGAAATATGTTTGTATTGAATCGATATATATATATATATATATATATATATATATATACATTGAATTGAATATTACGCGTGTTCAGTTTCAGCCTCGGTGCCCGCTGAGGGGTGTGAAACAAGTCGATTTTTGTCACGGTCGGATTTACGACAAGGCCAAACTGTTTGAAATATGACATTGTCGTCTTAGTACCGGTATCCGCGTGCCTAAGATTAACCCAAACGTTTAAGAATTGAGCAGGTGGGATGCAGAACAGCAAAGTTGTATCGTCTGCATATACCACTGGGCGGGACTTTATCTTTCTTCCAGTGCCATGGAGGACAAGGTTTATGTAGATTATGAAGATGAAGGGGCCAATAACCGGCCCCTAGGGAGTCCCGATTAAGACAGTCCCTGGGGTGGAGCTCAAGCCCTTCACTGACACAAACTGCTTACGCCCGCCTAAGGACAATTTAAACCAGGCGGTCACGCCTAATGCGCAGCCCCTTTTTCGTAGCATCTTGAAACATATAGAGCGATCTAGGCAGTCATAGGCCTTCGCTACGTCAAGCAATGCAATGGTACACAGTTTCCCGTCTTCAGCAGCTTTGAATATGTTTCGAGCTGCTTCTAAATAAGTCTCTCGAAGATCGTAGATATGAAAACACCAGCGATATTGGTAGATTATTTCCAGGGTGGCTCTTATCGCCCTTTCCTTTGTATAGCGTGATTACAGCGTATGTGTGCATTCTGGGAACACCCCGGTCCTGATGGACAGGTTGAAGACGCAGCCAGAGGGCCTAGAATTTAATTTTTTTAAGGAAGTCTTAATTCAAGATCATTTTCCGTCCCCATGGGATGGGCTTGGAACTAACCGTGAGGCATACCTTCAATTCACGGAGGGCCGGACATGTTAAGATATCTAGGGTTTTAACAGCCCTTACCCACATAGCCGCTGACTCTCAGCAGTATGGGTTATTATCTATTCTTAATGAACATCGCTTAAAGAACATTCGATCCACAGCAGAGATCGAACCGGCGACGCCCCAGTAGATGACAATTATGACTGGCGCACTAGCCCCCTCGACCACGCCGCCACAAGATAGAGAGCGTCATAACGCTTCGATTAAATTGAACTGTAATCGACCATTAGGGAAAGCCCAGCTGCGATTTTAGCGCCGATCGAGGTGAACAACTCGTTTATCATTTCCTAGACATCCTCGAGCTCTTGGCCGTCGATTAGCAGATGTTTTGATATCGTAGCATTTTTCTTACCACGGCCGCAGTTTTCATTAAGAGACGCCTTCTGTTTTGCAATTTGATTACTGACAGCCACGAACTGTTCCTTGAAGTAGGCGTCCTTTGTTTCTCGGAGCTTCTTTCGATAATTTGTCTGCTACCACTGTAGCGTCTCCCTGTCATCTACGGCCCGTTTGTGAAGCCACCGACGACGTGCTCTGTCAACCACACGTCTTAACTCAGCCAGGATATGGCCAAACCAAAAGGCACTATTTACCTTTTTTTCGGAGCCTTAGGTTGCCGCAATGGGAAAATTTCGTCGTACAGGTATCGAAGCTTTGTATGGTACGATTCGTAAGTCTCATTGGGATTATCTGAGAGGAAAACATCGCCTTTAAACCATCCTAGGCCCTCGTCATTGAGCCTTCTGTAGCCAAGTGAGCCTCAGGTTTCGCCGCAAACTGTGGCAACAGTGCCCGTCGACATGATCATCACTGAGCTGTGGTCGGAAAAGACCGTGTCAACAACGAAGGAGAATAATCTGCAAATATCGTTTATATTACAATAGCGACATAGTCAATGCACGAGCCCAAAGAGACAGCCTATTGGACCTGAAACTTGGACACGTTATCATATTTACTGCATGCTCAAAACGTTTGCTGGCAAGAGCCGAACAATATTCAACAGAGATAGAGTCCACACCTAACACGTCAATGTTGGTGTCCCCCGTACGAACACAAGGTAAACACCCAGTCGCTAGCAGGATATTGTCAACAATCTCCATACGAGTGTTCGACGATCATTTGTCATTAGAATATACTTTAACGATATAGCCGTCAAAACTAGGGCTAAATAGATACAGGCTTACGCTATACTACGCCGTCGTATGGTACTGAGCCTGCATTGCGAAGGAACGTCTACACGAGAGTACCGTGAGTATAGAGAATTTGCGTCGTGTTCAGTCCGAGATAGCCATGCTTCATTGATGAGTGGTCGGCGCACGCAGAAAGGCGCGCTCTCCTTGCCGATCTGCGTGTTCTTACCGAACAGGCGTTTTGTATCCGTGGAGCATAACCGCGTTTGCAGGGATTCTATAGTGCCGCAGGTTTGCCCTCTGGGAAATACGGTGCGCAGTGCTGGAAATTGTATCTGTGCAATCAGGACCGGGGCAGGAAAGCAGGACAGGCGAGCGGATATAGTGGCTTTAAACGACGGATTTTGTATTCGCTGTATACATATATATATATATATATATATATATATATATATATATATCGGTTCATCCGAGGGCAAAGCCGAAGCTAATGCATGCCAATGCTAGAACAACTTTGTTTGAGCAGTCAACGCTGGACCTTTTAGCCCTAGCGCACTGTTGTCTTTACTAGATAGACGGCGTCAATATTTTCAAGCCCCGTTTGCGTTGGAAGTGGCTATTGAATTCGCACGTGGCATTTTCGTCGTCTGATGTCTCTGAGGGCCAAAGTGCTTCGCCGATATTGCTGTTGTGAGTTTTCGAAAACAGGACCGCAATGCTTAGCCAAAATAAATACAAACATGCTGTTGCCGCCGCGAGAGATAGAGAAATATTGAAGTGCTAAACATAAAGGCCTTGTCATGCCCTTTTCTGTCTGGATCGTTTAGGTTATTGATTGAGCCGATACCTCTGATCAGGCCGTGCAGCTCTCCGGAGAACAGAAAGGCGTAATCAATGCACAAAGACGCACTCGCGTAGATAGGCGGCTAAATACGTACTACACCTTGCACGCTTGGCAGGGCTTGTCTTATATATATATATATATATATATATATATATATATATATAAGGCAAGCACTATATATATATATATATATATATATATATATATAGTGCGAATAATTAGTTTGCATCTTTCAAAAGTTCTCGCGTTTTGCTCTTCTGAGCGAATCTCGTAAGTTCACTAGCGATAAGGTGAAGCTCTACTCAATAATTAGAATCGTAAAGATTGTGAACAATTTAGAGAGTCCTTTGCCCACCTCAACCGAGTCAATTTTGAGGTCGGATCTAAGCGGGGGGTAAGCGTCTTATTCCCGTTTTTTTACCCTAATGCCAGCACCGCAGTGGGAGTACAGATGTGACGAATATCACTTTGGCAGTTAAACAACGACGGTGACGACGAAAACAACAACAATAATCACCAAGTTAAGTCCTTCTACTAAAAGACATGTAAATTGACGTATCTCTTGCATACTCACTCACACGGCGAGCATAGCCAGAATTCAGAGACAAAAGGAATCTGACCTTTGTTCTAACAAAATGTATCGACGGCCCAGCCCACATATTAAATTGCACTCATTTGTTAATTATTGAGTTTTTAAGTTGAGTGCTTTTACTGCTGTGTATACAAAGAACGGAAATACCGCAGACAATGAGCAAAGGGAAAACTTTAGTATACTATATCAATGTCTCCAACTTACAATATGAGAATAATTTTACAATAGCTATTACTATAACTGGTTAGGAGTAGTTGTTGCTTCGGAGCAGGCATGAATTATGGACATTATCCAACCCGAAAAACGCAGGATTGTCAATTATTTACAAACTTTTACACGGTTACGTCGGTCTGCTCCCAAAGTTGTCTCATCAGCAAAAACGTGTGACGCCCATTTATGAATAAAAGGTGAACTACTTTAGAATGAGAGGCTAGTGAAAAGGGCGTGTCGTAAATACATTTATGTAGCTTTTCTCGATAATTAAATATATGCGTTTCTCAGCGAATACACCGTTACGACGCTGTCACCTTGAGCTGGTACCTAGAAGGAGTTGCGCACTTAAAGTTCATGAGATGGTATACGAGATGGTACGACTCGTATATATGGAGACGACCACCGAAAGCCATGGACATACGGGCATTAAGTTTAGCTGCAGCACACACACACGCTGAAACTATAGACGCAGTCAATTTCCTTTGGCGTCTAGGTGCAATCTATACTGCTCCGATATTCAATCTTTTTCGACATGCTTAATATAGTCGTGTGACACCGCGCAATTAAAAAAAAAATTTGACGTTGCCTGAAACGTGTTTTTGGGTAAGTATTCTATGACACCTATTCTACTGACATTGCATTTTGTTTATGAGCTTGTGAAAACTGATCACCAGTTTCCTTTGTGAGACTTGAGGCATTGCCGGCTTGCACTCCTAGCCGATACGAGGGGACGGGCCATCAGATATTTCAAGGAGTTCTTCACGTGTCCTTCGTAAGGCCAGACGTTTTCAATCAAGCGGTCTGCAGCTGCAATAGGTATGCAAATTTAGATTGCTCCTCATTAGGGGAGCGGGCCTGAAGTGGGCACAAGTAATCCTAAGCCAACTGCTTTCCGAGGTAATGATAAATCGACCACAGCCACAGACTATTACGTTGTATTGGAATTGCGAAAACTGGCAACGACAGTTGGACGCAAATATCTCATTAAACAATGAATCGTAATTGATTGTACACTAAAACACTACTGAAATACTAATGATCGTACGGCAATACATTTGAGGAATAAGTTCATTCTATCATGAAATATAGGGCTGTGCAAATGCGCTTTTGTAAATGATAATACTAATAACAGTTATATTTATTTTGTTAACACCCAGGCTGGGAGACTAACAATCTAGCGTTTTGCTAGTTCTGCTATGGACCGCCGGACCTACCGCGGCGTGGTATACTAATAACAGTTATACATAGTACGAAGAATTATGACATTCCACATGATCGAGCAAACATTTCATACATTCATTATTGATTATACTCTTGAGTGCAAATATAGGTTCTATATATCCACTTTAGTCACAATACAACGATATCAGCAGTAATATAATTGCCATACATTCCTAAGCAGTTTTTTTTAAAATTAAGTAACCAGGTGTGATATAAATAACCCATTTATTGACAATACACGGAAAGTAAAATGTTGAAATTCTATAAACAAGGGTAAAAAATTCGCAGTACCGAACTCCGAAAAAAAAATGTAATGGACGGGTGTTAAGGTTGGTTAGTTTAGCCATGGAAATGCAATTTAAGCCAGGAGTTGAAGCTTTCGCAACCACCTTATATATATATATATATATATATATATATATATATATATATATATGTAGTCTTACTGGTAAAGGCGTGACAGCCATCTCCAAATCTTGCCGTTTTCCAGCTAAAGAGGACCTACATTTCAATGAGGTATTACGTATTGACTAAGCGTGAGTGACTGAGTACTGAAACGTTAGATCGTATCGTGGAAAACAAGAGCAGCGGCATCGCCATTAGATGTATGTTGATGATATGTGTTAGAATTAACTGCCACAGAGTAAAGGTTTCTTAAGTATGCTCTCCGGATTTTTTTGCGATATCTAAATATAGGAAGTGAGTAAGAAACGCTTTTCAAGATGACCTTTAGCTGAACAAAAGAACATCTTTGTAACCGTTAACACACAGAGGCAGTTAGTGGTAGATGAAACATTTTCCCGAGAGTTAGTTCTAATTCCAGTGATCATTAGGTGTTTGAAGGTCAGAAGTAACAAGTACGAATGGGAGAAAATGATCAGTGTTACAAATAGGTGGAAGAGGTTTTCCTCAGATAACCTTTTTGGATGACCTTACTATTGTCCAACTATGTATGCTTTATATTGGCATATAATAGAGGTAAACATAGATTTAATTAAGCAGAGCATGCACGTGTATGTGTATATATTAAATATTATTATTTAGCGCTTCTGCAATTGCCCTTTGAGCGTGACCGCATGCTTGTCTGGGACAGGTGCGATCAGCTTTCATTTCGTAGAGGCTACCAAATGCCCAAATTACTTAGAAATAAACTATGTACAAGATTCTGTCGAAACCGACGCAGTATGTTCGAACATATGTCCTTAACACTAATAGATATACAGCTAAGTCTCGCGTACACGTTTGCCCACACAGGTTACATATATATGTCGACAGCACAGACACTACACGTACGCACGACTTATTTTCTATATATCAATCTATATATATATATATATATATATAGCTGGCACCTTTCAAAAAAATCCGCGCTCAGCGTTGCCCCCATTGCGTTCTGCACTCTTCGTAAACAAAACTGGGCAGGACAGCCAAATCCATGATGGAGCGTTACTTAACAAAGAGATTGTACAAATGTGTCATGGAAAAGGAAACTCTGTACGGGCATGTTGTCGAACTGTTTGCACAGTTTACGCTTCACATAACTGGCCTTGTGAGAAAGAACACCTTTCATGAACTTGTGCAAACGTTTTACAGGACAGGTTCAGTATGTGATGTGCTATTTCCACGAAAGACCACGAAACGCTGGTCCGGCTAAAAATATCGCAGCTGTGGCCGATAGTGTGAAACAATGTCCGCAAACACGGTTTCGAAGACATGCCCAACAACTGGGTCTTTCGCACAATTCAACATGTTCTATTTTGGGGTAAGATCTAGCGATTCAGCCATATAGGACTTAGCTGGCGCAAAAGTTCCAACCTACGAGCCATCAGGAGCAACTAAACGTCGACGATTGGGTTTTCCAAATGATGCAGCATGACATTGATTCTGTGAACACCTTATTTTCTTTTCCGACGAGAGCCATTTGATGCGAGTGACCTCTGATCCCAATAAGATGGTGTCATTAGCCACACAACCGGTGATACAATTGAGTTTTTGTGTATGATGTGTCCCGACCGGGTAATCTCGCTTAATGGGGAGGCTAGAAGGGGATTTACTGGCTTTCAAGATCGTTTGATTTAATGCCGCTAGACTTTTCGTAAGCGTTTTTGGAATAGGAAAATGTAGGCTAATCATCCGACGATCATTAGCGAGCTAAAGACCAACATTGAATTGTGCATTCATGTAGCTGAGCCTGATATATTGTATGTGAAAAAAGTACTAACAAATGTGTGTGCCGTATACAGCTCGTCGTCACCCTATTGTATTTAATTACGAGTCGCATTTTATCTCTAATCAAATAAAAAAATAAACAAATGTTAATCATTTTCCTGTTTATGTTGAAGATCCCAGAATAGTTTTACATAGACTGTACTATAGACATATTTATCTATATATACGTATAGGATTCACCTTATAATTAAGCAGTGTCAGTTTGTTTCTACTGACTTGTTCACAACAGTAAACTCAGTACCTGTTCAGGACAGATGAACGCGTCCTGTACGATAAAATTGGTCGTCGAGCAGAACGGCTGAATAGTGTCTTCTAGTACCCAGCAGGCGTACGGAACGTTGTGCAAAAGACGTACCGGCCCTACCACTCAATGGCGGCAACAACCTTCAGTTCGCTCTCTATACCCTCGACGAACGTGTATGAATTGAACCCCCGCAGAAGCGCATACACTCTGATGTTGAGATATCGCAAGACAACGAGATTTATCGCATCAGCCACTTGCGTGCTCAGTGGAGCGCACAAATCAATGCGGATCTTACGCTCTCATGCTCTCTCGCTAGACGATGTCAAAGAGTCGGCCATCGACCCAGAACCTAGTACCGGAATAGACGTTGCCTTCAAGTGAGAGCCCCGTTTGACCTCCTGGAGGCAAGCCCTTTTAGTGCGTCTCCTGCCCTGCTGATTTTGCCAAATACACGATACGAGGCACAGTCGCGGGGAGGGGGTGGGGTTTGCAGTGCATGTAGGATAATACTACAGCCGCTTAGCCGTCAGAAATTGCCTTACATTTTAGGACCATGTAGACACAGATGTGGCATGGATGACTAACCACCCAGCTGCAACACTTTCAAAGTATAGTAGAATAAATGGAAAGAAAAAACAGGTCACCATGATGCTTAATACATATGTGTTTTGAATACAGGTCATACAAGGCACGGCAGGTATTATATTTACTAGAGTCGTCGGGCCCGGTCGCGTGGTGCATTCGTGTGCACTTCACAACCGGAGGGGACGCATATGTGCACGGGTTCGAGCCCCACCATCGCACATTTGTATTTATGGGGTCCGTCTTACGAATCAATGCAAAAGCAATTGCTCGTAGACATTAAATGTTGGCTGAGGGTCAGCCCGAAAAATTTTAGGTATTTACTAGAGTCACCCTTTACCCTGTGGCTGCGGGACGAAATAAATAGTACCTCCATATATATATATATATATATATATATATATATATATATATATATATATATATATATATATATATATATGGAGTGTAACCAAAATGTTTGATAATCGATAAATGGAATTGCAGAGCTCGGTAAAGCAAATATTTTTTCCAATGGAACATGGTCCTTGAGAAGTCTTGTTTCGGAGTGAGACTGAAATTACAACAATTTCTGACACTAAGGTTTTTGCCCGACATAGGAGCATAAAATGTGCTGCTGCGAGACAACTAGTCCCCGTAGACAGAAACTGAGCACGTGTTCGTGAGAAAATTCTGTTGTATTTTAAATAATATATAACGCCGGCCAGAAGAGGCGACATAGACGTTTAGAACAGAATTCGCAAGAATCAAGTTATTTTATTAGCTTTCACACCAAATACCTCAAAATAATTACCCTACGACCACTCACAGCGCTCAGAACTAGCACATTCAGGCCATGCATAAATGACTTTGTCCCAGAAAGATTTGAAGAGCAATATATGGAATTGCAGAGCTCATTAAAGCAACTGTTTTTTTTTCTACTAGAACATGGTATCTGAAAAGTCTTGTTTCGGTGTGAAAGTGATATTACTAAAATCCGTGTCACTGGTATTGTTGTCCGACATAGGAGCATAAAATGTGCAATTGCGAGACAACCGTCCTCCTATAGATAAACTAAGCACATCGTCGTATTCGTAAGAAAGTGCCTTTTTTGAAGAATATATAATGTCGCCCAAAATATGGAACACCATCGTTTAGAAAATAATTTGCAAAAAATGAAGTTCTTTTTAGCCTTTACGTTCAATATTTCAAAATCAAAACCCTACGACCAATCACAGCGCTCAAAACGAACACATTCAGGCAAATGCGCATTTCATGCGATCATTTTGGTACCAAATACATGGCAATGCGTGACTGAGTGCATGCATAAATGACCTACTCCAGGAGAAAAAGCACTCTAGGTTATTTATACATGCAACCAGTCTCGATCTGCCCTTCGAAAAATCTTAATTACTCCGCAACCACACGGTTTTGAGGCATTTGGCGTGAAAGCTAATAAAGAACTTCATTTTTTGCGAATTCTCTTCTAAGCGACCATGTCGCATCTTCTGACCGGCCTTATATATTCTTTGAAAGAAGCAGAATTTTCTCACGAACACGACGGTGTGCTTAGTTTCGGTCTACGAAGACTTGTCTACGAGGTTGTTTTGCAACAGCACATTTTATGCTCCTATATCGGGCAAAAACACCAGTGTCACAAATTGTAGTAATTTCACTCTCACTCCGAAACAAGACTTCTCAGATAAATGCCATTTGGGGCGTAATCGACTATATTTGTCTTGTTCGGGCTGCTAGAGTTGATGGTTTAAACGGAGCAAACAATGGGATTACGCCTGACAAAACCACGCACGCGTTACTACGAAGCCGACAAGGACTCTACGGTTAGGCAGGAAAAACGAGCCGGGAGAGGGGGGGATAGAAAAAATCCCCTAGAGGTCGTAGACCAAATATTTAAATTTGGTCGGACGACCTCGATGGCTCTTACTTTTCGGCTCTGCTCTTCATGAGTTTACGGCAAATCTGTTGTGCTCGCACATTACTGTTCTAAAAATAGACAGCGAGCATACGCACACGCGCACAAAGATATCTATACGAGTATATATATATATATATATATATATATATATATATATATATATATATATATATATATATATATATATATATATATATATATATATATATATATATATATATATATATATATATATATATATATATATATATATATATATATATATATATATATATATATATGTATATATACAGGGTCTCCCAGAATTTGTTAAACAAACTTTGGGGTCTAGTACAACTCGGCCAAAAAATCATGTTTTCCCAATGGAACCAGGAGCGACAATGTCTTCTGAGTATAGGTAATTGAGTGTGCCAAAGCCTAAATATAAGGATTGCAAACATTTTCAATTCTTGGGAGTTATCTTCAATACAGCATTTGTTGCAAGGAAAGTGTTTCCTCAAACACGCCCGTATTCCATTGGTTTGTCGACAGGATGACTGAGGCTCTTGCAATCGCAGATTTAGTGAAGATTTGTCAGGATAAAAAGCTTGATACAACTAGTTTTGGTAATTTCGTTCTTGCCCCCTTGTTCCATTGGAATAGATGATTGTTTAACCGAGTTGTACAAGACCCCAAAGTATATATACATATATATATATATATATATAGACATATACAGGTGCCTTTCAGAATTCATCCAGCAAATATATATATATACATATGCAAACTATGTGTATGTGGAGCAGGTACCGCATTTTTTCATTGTGTATAATTCGAGTTGTTTGCTTGTTCAGAGGGCTGGGATTCACAGTTGTGTTACTTGGTTGCTGAAGGTAGAGGGGCGCATCGTCAACATTAGCAGCAGCATCATCATTATTATCATACCGCACCCCCCCCCCCCCCCGCCCCCCCCACGAGTTGCCGCAGGTATCGTAGGATATGTGTGTCCTGGGCGGGTGGAACGCTGATGTAGGGTGACACTGCGAAGACGACCCGTCAAGGGCGTCGAGGCAGTGCGGCGGAGCGGGCTTTTTCTTCAGCGACAGAACAGGAACAAGACGACAACGACAACGCCAACAGGAACGACGCAGATGCAACTTCTTATTGCCTGTCGGCCGTCCTGCACCCAACAGCATTGCAGCTTGTCCCCCAGCACCCCAATCTCGACGGATAAAGCTAAACGAGGAGGTTTCGCTGAGTTCGCAAACCTCACCCGAGAAAGCCTCGCAGTCCATCGCAGGGGATCCGGAATTGGAGCTGTTGTGCTTCGTATACGGAGACACACACTCTGAACTATTTGAGTTCCGAGTGTGGGTCTCTTACATA